>JABJVR010012056.1:0-44173 GCA_025773905.1 Chitala chitala | reverse complement strand
CCCAAATGTCCTTGTCAGGACACGTTCAATAAAAGGTTTTGGCAATCGCACTTCCGCGTCCGAGTCATGGCTAGCCGATGCCGTTACAATATTAAAAGGTAAAGTTCAGTTGCGATTTTTTTTTTTGCGGGCAAAGAAACTATCAAATCTATTATTATTTTTAAGAACGACAGCATCAAAACAAATGGCGTACAAGCCCTTGACAACTCGTTAGATTTGTGTGGTCTGATGTAGATAAAATTTAATTCACTAAGTCAAACCATAGTAAACGAGTGAGTTACTATTAAGAATGAAATTCTATTGCAAATTACTGTTACTGTCATATAAGGCCCAACATGTTTAGAAGTATGCTAAAAGGTGTAGCTGTCACTAAAGTGTGTGCGTGTGCGTGTATGTAAAATGTACAACTTCCTCCTCCTCTCAAAGTTATCTTCAGCTGCCAGCGGATGAATCTATATAATCGTGTTTAGTTTTTTTATATACAGAAATAAGCTTATCTTTGCCGCTGGATATTTAAAAGCATACGGATTTTTTTTCCATAATCATTTATAATTCAAAACCGACCAGATGATTGTTCTTGCTGTTGATAGCAATAACAATTTCAGCTTTTGACACTGAGTTACTTGCGCTATGTTTTATGGCGGATTGATATCTGTTTACAAAACTGTAGTAATGGGGCATAACTCAAACTATCCAGTAGAGGGAAGTTGTTCAATAGAAATAGCATGGAAATTAAAGTGAAACACGGTTACAATGTATTAGCACAATTCTGTATATAAAAAAGACACAGTCGTCATTTCTGCAAAGCTTCTTTCGCCCTGTCTTGAATGCACTACATTTCCACAAGGTACGTAAATGAACTAAGCCTGAATGACATAATCTAATGAATGTATCATAAGGGAACGTATTGCTCTGTAAATTAATATGTAAATTGATTTTAAAACGCTCCTTGCATTTTAGTCGGAGAAACACTTATAATGGTACACGTGGAAATGTCATTCATATTCCGCATATGCAAATGAGAGAAACGCTGGTGTCTTTTAACTTTGTAACATATGTTAACTTGAAGTGGATATAAATTATTTTTAAAAATTAAAGCTGGAACTGCACTTAAGGCGTTTCCTTACGGTCATCATGTCAGAGCTGTCTGTGAAGGATACTCAGACACACCGACACGTTGACCTGTCACATTGTCTTAAGCGCAGGTTGGGGCACGGCAGTCCTACTCTTTGGGTAAGGTACTTTATACATGGCGTGTCCTGCGCTACAATGTCCTTTTTTGCTTATTACGCATTTTTATTCAAATAAACGAGGAAATCCAGTACGCGTTTTGCGCAGTTTTTCGTGTCGATTGCCTGCACTTGTGCATGTACGTGTAATATAACAGGCACCTAAAATTTTCGATGTTGCGCTATTTCGATCAAGCTCTGGAAAAATATTATGTCAACATTAGCATTTAGAAAACTGTGTATAGAGGAATTAATGGTTCCCTTTAGGTGCAGTTAATGCTCGTAAGTGTAAAAGCTTAGCAGTAAAACCAGGAAATCCGTTACTGAAACACAGCTGGGAAGTTCGCATGTTCACTTCTGCGCCTACAGACACATTACATTAATAACATGTTGCGTTTCTACTCAGCCTGGACATGACAGGTTTTCGGCTGTTTCCCGTGAATGTCGGTCCAGTACAAACTAATGTTTTGCCGATGTTTGTCTTTGATAAAATAATACTTCGCACAGACGCCTACTTAACAATGCATAATTTATATCAAATTCTTTTAATAAAGAATACTGTGTTGTTATTATATTTTATAAATTAAAAATAACACGTATGCATATATAAAAAAAAAACGAGCACGTATGTTTTTTAATTGTAGGTGTCTAGCAATGTCTTCTTTGACAAAGTTAACTAAAACTTTTCGTCAGTTTACCGAAAGTCCAGTCCTGCGGACACTTTCGTAAAAGGTTTTTGCGTTACTGAGCAGAACAGTTAAGTTTGTCATCCATATGGCGTCAAGTGCAGGAGGCGTGGAATAAACTGAATAAACCGATGAAATAAAGAAGTCCCCAGCTGTCTGGCTGGGTTTTTTGTGGTCTATTGTAGGTCTGTTGCTTTTCACAGTTATTTTTCAGTGGCATTACAAAAAAATGACAGTTGCTGTGTCCTTTCATGCAATGTCCAATTTTAATTTGGTGCTCAAATTGTGTTTGCATGTTGGTAACTTTTTAATTAACCGGAGGCTCGTTAGAACAGAAAACAGAAAAAAAATCTGAAACACCATTATATGATCACAGTATTGACAAAACTGTACAGATATGAAAATGAGCAGATAATGCGCGCAGAAGACGCTCCTGATGCTGAACACATCCTCAACTGCTTGTTAATTGACAGATTCTGTTTGTAGAACTCGCAAAACGCGCACAAGTGGCTTCTTATCTGTCATGCTTTATTCCTGTCATAAGCCTTATCAGACACGTTTAAGATTATTATATTAACAGTTAGAACTCCCATGTCCCCCTGCTTTGGGCGAATTGTGCATACTTCAATAAGTTTGCTGTGCTAGTACGGTTCATATAAAAACGGTTTTATTGGTTCGTCTGCTTGCCCGGTGAATCCGTTTTAAAAGATGCTTCAGTATGATGTTAAGATCGTCCCCGGTTCCCAGCAATGTAGAAACGCAATCTTTTCTTCTCAAAGCTGTTTATTAAACTGTGTTCGTCTGCGCTTCTGCGTCTGCGCAACACTGTACGGTCAGAAATCTCAGGTAAATAAACAAGCCCAATTAAATTTTTGTTTCCTATACAACGTGTTTCATCACAGATTTTGATTTGTTGAAAAATATGGGCTGTGATGTTTCTGTCAGTAAAATCTTACTTTCGTCGTTTCTACGTTGTAATTACACAAACTTTCCAAGGAAAGATATTATCATCCTTCAATATGATATTCAAGTGACAAGACATGGATGATTGCTTTAAACTAAAATTTAATGGCAAAAGTATAAAAATATCTAGATCTAGGATTTACACATTATTTTTGCCAAGGAAAAGTGAGTTTTTACATTTGTCAGACACTTTTATCTAAAGCAACTTACAGCATTTCACATACATGCCACAGCAATGTTGGTTCAGCTGCATTTACCCATCGCCTTAGGGGAGCAGTGCCCAGGGAGCTAGCATTTAACTGTATTGCTCAAGGACACACCTGCCGTCTGGGCTGGAATTCAAACCAGGAGACATCCACATCCCAGCTCTAATGTTCTATTCATTGAGCCACCAGGTTGTTAAGCTTTTTTTTCAGTTCAAAATCTAAGTTTTTGAAAATACATGTTTGTTTCAGGTGTGCATTGTGGAACAGAAACAGTCGTGACTTGCATTTAGGCTATTAACATCACAAGTGAAGACATACTCCACTAGAGATGAAGCTAGCACATGACAGTTATACTGGGGTGCTGTTGATCTCCTTAAAGATGGTACTTTTTTCATGGTGGAGGGGCATGTGTCAATGATGAGGTAGCTAAACCAGTTGCAGTGTTGTCTAAGCCCTGTTAGGTTGTGTGCTTCTATCTGGCTCACTTGTACTTGTTTGCATGAAACCCGTTTCTTCCAAGTGCTCAGGCTGCCTCTTGAGGTCTATTCAAACATGATATACATGACATGGGGTCTCAGAACTCCCCTGTTGTGTTTTGTCCATGTGTATCTGGACTTTTTGCGCTGTGTTTTTGATGATCATAACAGTCAACGTGTGTAAAGACTGAGGACCATGAGCCCAACTTTTCACACTGAGCTTTTTCGCAGTTGATCTGAATTTCATGTCAAAGTGTCTGTTGAAGTGCACAGGTGTGGCAATGAACGAACGCTGCAATGGCAGGAAAATCCAAGTACGAGGATGTTTTTTTGTCGCATGTTCTGTTCGTGACCAGAGGAAACTGCTGAAAACCAGGGAGAAAAGTAGCCGTAGTGGAAGGGATATATTTTTGTGAAAGGGAAAAAGGGATATGATAACTGGCTTGGTGCCTCAATGGGTAGCACATCAGGCTGAGATACAGAAAGTTCCTGGTTCAAATCCCACTCTAGTCACCAGGTGTGTCGTTGAGCAAGACACCCAGTACTAGCTCACTGTAATCTGTATGTGAAACAATAGTTGCTTTGGATGGAAGCATCTGCCAAATGAATAAAATGTACATGTTGAGAGCAGACACAAGGTATACAAAGAACTGTGAGATGCTGTCTTAGGCTGTTGTACATGTGCAGCCTGTTAGCTCTGTCATGGCCTGTGACTTTTGTGGGCTAACTTGGCTAATCACCATTTTCCAAATGAATCCTCTGACTTCCTGTACAAACATGACAGGGCAGTGGGCTTCATAAGTACTCAAAGGCACGTATGGTGTTACTATGGGTACAAGTGAGCAATATGTCAGTGCTAAGAGTTACCCTCTCAAACAGTGATCTTAGCATTCATTCATTAAAGTGGGGGGATGTAAAATTTTTGGGGGTAGTAATTAAAAAATGAATTGTAACTTCATAAATGTAAGTCTGTACTGCCAAGCACTGTATGTATTGTATTAGTTCCACTAAATATTTTGTCATATTTTAAGCATTTACCTATTTGACCAAAACAGCTCACTTAAAATATTTGCTGTTTACTTAAAGTTCTCTGGCTGCTTTTCTTCCTGTGAACTGACAGGCAGAGGTAAACCCTTCATTGTGTTTCATCCCCCTACTCACACCAATGTGCAGCTCTAGTTTTGTGGGAGTATGGAGAATATATATAGGAGGAGCTTATGGGAAAAAAAACAGGAGTAGCCAAAAAGGGGACATACAACTTTTATATCTTGAATTTTTATTCTCAGTTTTAACCACAGAACTCACAGTTTCATAGAATTCATACCAAAACAACATTCTGTATAATGTATAAAAAAAGTTACAAGTCTTCAGATCTTAAGATTAAAGGTTCAGTTTCATAAATTTATGACTGTCCCATTTTTCACAGAGACTCCTTATACACACCTTTGATCCAATAATACCAGATTCTACCCAAGTAAGAACAAGGCATATTGCTTTACTAGGATGGTCTGAAGCCTGTTTCAGCTCATCAGCCTATCATACTGCTTCTTATATGCTGCAACAATAATTTCTGAAATATGTTATTCATAAATAATAAACCTCTCTTTTTAAACAGTGTGGAGCAATGGAATTTCTAGAAATTACATCAACAAAACAAAGGTTTACTTCGATGTTTGTGGAATAAAATAACAGTTTGCTATCATATGATGAGTAGGTCCATTTTGTTGTGAAACCCTTCATGTGAAAGAGTAACGGAAGCGATCAGTGTAGTGTACAGCATGCGTAGTGTGGTCTAACGGCTCTCAGTTTACATCTGCTTCATTATGAGCCCCAGGTGACGTCACTGCTGTGACCAAGATAAGAAAGGTGGCATTACACATATTTACTTCTATGACTTTTATTGTCACAAAACAGCTTTTGGGTTTTAACTGAAACACCTACAGTATACGTATAGGCGTCAGTCTACAAATGTGTCTGATCTTTTAGAATTGTACATGGGATAGTTGTACATTTTGGGCCCCTAACACGTCTATGTCCATGCATAGCCTTAAGGATCAAGTAAATCTACCGATTCACCTGAGTCTCCTGTTTGCCCTGTTCTGTTAGTCTGTATGAGAAAACCAAGTGTATTGAGAGGAATTCCCCCCATATTTTGGGAAAACATACAAACACCCCACACAAAGCCAAGCATGCTTGACCCAGTATAAATAGTTGTGAAAATTGTTTGTGGTTGTATACAGGAAGACTCCCCACATACAAAAAGGTTACTTCATTTCCTAACCCTTCTTGAAATTCTCAAAAACAAAATTAAAACAGAAATGTGTGTGTGTGTGTGTGTGTGTGTGTGAGTGAATGGAAAATGAACATTCCCTGGCATGTTTGAACCAGTGTCGGTAAAAAAGAAAACTTCATTAACTAGGGCACTTTTATTTTCAACAGTCCTGCTTAAAATAATTGGTTTATCTTTTGATGATTAAATGATTATTTCTTCATTGATTGATGGTTGTGTCTTTACGGTAATTAATATTCTACAACTAAAAATCAATGTCAAGTGCAGCGAATATAAATTTGGGTTTGTTAGTATGCAAATTCTTCTGCATTTAACTTAATCTTTTTTTGTTTAATCTGTCTTGTCTGCTGTTGTTTTGGCATGTGGGTGAAAATATTTAAATAAATGTCCATGTTCTGACTGAATGCCTGGCCTGTCAAGGAACTTTATTTTTAGCAATAGTTAGCGCTGTCACATATCACACTGCTGTAAAAAAAGAGTTTCATAATGACACACAAGGGCTCTCGTTCTGACTGTGCTTACAGTATATGTCACACAGGCAAGATGGAGTGGCCCTCTTTTTGTTCTCTCCTTATCACACAGAGTGCCCTCTTTGTCAAGGCTGTGAATTAGTTTATCTCAATACAAAATCTTTTCTTTTCTTTATTTTGTGACACAATTTTGTTCCATTTATGGACTATTATTTAATGTGCATGCTGCTGTATTCGGGGAAAACTGTAAGCAGTTTAAGATGGTCAACCTTTAAATTTTTTAAAAGTCAGCCTCAAACCTCAGTTGACAGACATAAAAGCAAATGAGCACTTAAGCAGAATGCAGCAGTTACTGAAGTTAATAGCCACTGCTGAGTGAAATGATAGAAATAGTTTCAGTTATTTGATGTGGCAATCTGTATCACATGGGAACGGTACACTGGGTAAAGAACTGAACTTGTGCCATTGTCATTTGGTTGGAAATTCTTTAGAATTTTTTTTTTTTTTTCCCACAGTTAAATAAGGAATATATATATATTACAGCAATGTCTCTGAAATTTAATGAAGTACTGATGGCTTTAGAATAAAATATTATATACAACACCTAACATTCTATCAAAAGAAGTTTCTAATTTTGGGCATTAAGATTCAGTGTCACTGCGTTTCATATAGTGTTTCATTGTTTAGATGTTTTAGAGCGTGTGGCTTTCAGATCTTTCTGAAGAATGTTTTGCTCGGCGGTAACGAAGTTCTCTTAACCAGACCACTTCTGTTGCAATTAAGTTCTGAAGGCAGTGTCCTTTTTTTTACTTTGAAAAGCTTCAGAACTGTTAAAGTGGAGCACTGTTATAAGTTTCAGTGTGTTTTGCAGTGTTCAACACAAAATTGCAGCACTGATGTAAGGTTCAGTGTTTTACAGTGTTCAGCATTAAAGTGCAGCACTGAGATTAGCTTCAGTGTGTTTTGCAGTGTTCAGCATTAAACTGCAGCACTGACATAAGCTTCGATGTGTTTTGCAGTGTTCAGCATTAAACTGCAGCAGTGACATAAGTTTCAGTGTGTTTTACAGTGTTCAGCACTAAAGTGCAGCACTGACATAAGCTTCGGTGTGTCTTGTAGTGTTCAGCACTAAAGTGAATCACTGACATAAGCTTTATTGTGTCTTGCAGTGTTCAGCATTAAACTGCAGCCCTGACATAAGGTTCAGTGTGTTTTACAGTGTTCAGCATTAAACTGCAGCCCTGACATAAGCTTCAGTGTGACTTGCAGTGTTCAGCATTAAACTGCCGCATTGACATAAGCTTCAGTGTGTTTTGCAGTGTTCAGCATTAACCTGCAGCACTGACATAAGCTTCATTGTGTCTTACAGTGTTCAGCGTTAAACTGCAGCGTTGACATAACTTTCAATGTGTTTTGCAGTGTTCAGCACTAAAGTGCAACACTGACGTAAGGTTCAGTGTGTTTTACAGTGTTCAGCATTAAAGTGAATCACTGACATAAGCTTCAGTATGTCTTGCAGTGTTCAGCACTAAAGTGAGTCACTTGCATAAGCTTCATTGTGTGTTTTGCAGTGTTCAGCACTAAAGTGCAGCACTGATGTAAGCTGCAGTGTGTTTTACAGTGTTCAGCAGTAAAATGCAGCACTGTCATTAGCTTTATTGTGTTTTCAGTGTTTCGAACTGAAATGCAGTTTTCTGGTGATTAGAGGGAGTTCAGATTCTTCAGTAGAATGTGTGAAGTGTGTACCTGTGCTTCAGCATCCATTATGACTTTGGCTGTCTCTGATCCATCCTGGAGCCAAAGCAGCATCATAATAGCCTTCAGAGTGTGAGCCAGCAGAGAAAGCAGTCAAACTGAAAGACATCAAATTGAGGACACACTCAGGCCCCACAGATTTCACTGTGATCCCCCTTGGCAGCTTCAGCCAGTCAGCAGGCCAAGTCACATCGCTCTGGTTCAGTAAGTCTGGTGGACCAGACCTCTGACCCCACTTTAAAAAAAGTATACCCTTCTCACCCTTTTAGTATAAGAGGATTTCTTTGTAAATGCTTCTGGTCCCAGCACTGTCTCCTTGCCAAATTTGGCACATTAAGTTTGATATAGTAATGACAAACTGTGCTGTGATAACATGTTTTCATGTGGCGGGGAAAGACGTTGGGAAATGCCGCTGGTTTTGTTGATTTTCCGCTTGAGAACTGCAAGGGTGTGCAGTCCGTTTCTGCAGTCTTAACCTCACCTGCGGTCAAATGATTTACCAAACCCAAGGCAGCCCCTCAAATCTTTAAATGATACGTGATAAACAGCATCGTGGAGAGCTTCTTGATTATGTCTCCATGGTGACAGGCCGATGAGACCAGGTGTGATGCGGGGGCTGTATAGAAGACTCCCGTGCTTTCATCAGCTCAGAATACTTTTGAGTTCAAACAGTATTGTTGTCACTCTTCTGTAATTGGATAATTTGCTCTTTGGAGAAATTAGACTTTCTCTAACAGCCTCTCTCTATGAAGAGGCGAGAGGAAAATTGTGGAAAAACAGCAGTTTTTACTAGCTTAGACTTTTCGGCCATGTTGCTGAGCATGAGGCCTGCACTGTGATGTGGGACAGAAAGATATCGTCTGCGTAGTGACTGTGAGAGGAATGATGTTATCGGGCACCAGCCCTTCCACTTCTTACTCATGACTCATTGGAGCTGATTCACCGCTTCAAGAAATGAAGAACTAAACCTGCTCTAAAAATAATGTATTTTGATATGAATGTCAAAATATTATCTATGTTATGCAAACATATTCAACATATTTTAAAGTGCTTTGAGGCATGCTGTTGCAAAAGGCACTATATAAAAATAAATTGAATTGAATTGAATTCAACTATTTATGAACAGGGATGTATATAGCTACTACATAGTCACAAGAATACTTAATATATTTTTTCCCAAAAACTTTAATGTTATTCATTTATAGGAAAATAAATAAAAGCCACAAGCAATAGTTGAGTTCAGGAATGTCTTTTTGTGGTGTTTGACAACACTCATGCTGCTTATTGTTATGTTAAACCCACGCATATGTAAAGCATCGCCACCTACATGTGTAGTGGAAGTCAAAACCAGCAGGCAGATTTACAACACTGTGGGAACGTAACAGATATTGTGTGGCTTTCAAGTCAGACCACATGTAGGTGTGTGTGGCTTTGGGAATCACTGGCTGTCTGGCTCTGTGTGTGTGTGTGTGTGTGTGTCTGTGTATGTGTGTGTGTGTGTGGCTTTGGGAATTAGAGACTGCCTGGCTCTATGTGTGTGTGTGTGTGTGTGTGTGTGTGTGTGTGTGTGTGTGGCTTTGGGAATCATAGAGTGCTTGGCACTTTGTGTGTGTGCTTGCGTGCATATGTGTGTGTGTGTGTGTGTGTGTGTGTCTGTTGTCACTTTAAGATATTATTTCAAGGTACAAACAGCATAACCATTCTTTATCTCTGTGGTGTATTTAGTGGAAGTTATCAGCTTTATTTAGTTCCGTTTCAGTTTCCTAAATTTATCTCTTTGTAAGTTTTCCCAAAGCACTCAACTAAGATGTTTGGTTAAAGATGATGTACGTGTGTGTGCGAATGCGTGTGTGCGGCGTGTGTGTGTGGCTTTCGGAATCACTGGCAGTCCGGCTGTGTGTGTGTGTGTGTGTGTGTGTGTTGTTTTAGTCATGCTGCACATGTAATGATAAAACTGAACGAGCAAGAGAAGGTCCAGACAACATTTTAACGTATCCAGAATGTTTTAAAAATACTGCTAGTTGTACCGTCTAATCACATTGTACCAGTTGGTGCAAAATCATATTTCTACCTGTGCATTTTATGCCAGTGTTCATGTTTGTGTCCAAGTTAAGGTCATACCCTGAACTGTGAAATCAGCCAACAGGCTACTTCACTCACATGTAACTGGTTTCGGATGACTGTGGTTTCTGTGTCTCCGGTGAGTTCGCCCAGAGTGCCTACGCAGTGCTGTCTCATTCTTTTCCATTATCATAAAGCCTCGCAAGGACGGGCCTGTGTGTTTTCACTCTTACTAGGCAAGCAGAAAGACGTAATCATGCCTGCTTTTCTACCTACAAACATCTGTCTCCTCTTAACGCCTACTTTTATTTCTCAAAGTGTTTGCTCTGTACTTACCGTTCAGTTCTCTGTCAGGAAGCGGGATGCTTCAGTTTTACAGGCAGTCCTTATGAGCCAATGCGTTGTGAGAGTTTATGTCTAATTTACTGTATATGTTGGAGTCTATAGCAGAACTAATGTACTCTTTGCCTTTATTGAAGGCAAAGAGTACATTACTAAATACTAAATAAAGCTAAATAACTAAATAAAGCTGATAACTTCCACTAAATACACCACAGAGATAAAGAATGGTTATGCTGTTTGATATTGAACTGTAAAAATAAGCAAAGTGTGTAATTTATTATCAGAACGCCACATCATTAGCATTCTAACACTTGACTGCTTAAAATTGCTCTGTTTCAACATTTTATTATTGTATTATTGTATAAAAACCGTTGCTTTACGTAATCTGAAGATATTTAGCAGCACTGGGTTATGAGACAACACTCATAAACGTGAAACAGTGACACACAGGCCTTCTGCAAAGAGCCAGATGTAGACGATGTTTAATACATCATTCTTGTGACAAGACTGGTCAGGTCTGCAGAGAGGTCCGGCAGGCCTGTGCTCACACAAGGCACCGTGCATTTGTTCAGTTCTGTCTTTGGCTTCCTTCTTCGCTCCTTTAAAGGAGAAGAGAGCATTAGAGAACAAAACGCCCAGAGCAACCGCCACCTTCAGACCATGTGACAGGAAGTGATACAAGGGCGCTTGGCTGAATCACATCTTCAACACTTGTGTGTGTGGGTGAATTCTTCAGCCCGGCGTGGAGACACACTTTAGTTTCAGCGTGAAATGTACGCAAAGTGTTTTCTTGAGCCGCATTTTGAAGACTTAAATTGAGTAGCGTCAAACTGAAGCTGTGGGACTCAGACATTTCTGCAAATGCAACATTGTGTTTAGTTAAAAACTGTTTTGTGTTATGTTATTAGTTCTGTTGTGTTTTCTTCTGTTTCTAATCATACAGCAGTTGTGTCCATTTGCTCGTCCCAGACAGCGTCAGACTGTTGTACAGGTTTAGTGTAACGAAATGCAGGTGGTTTTGCAGTGTTGATGACTTTCAGTATGAATGCATTGCTAATTCATTTTAGGAAAACCATTACTGTGATAGGGTTTGAGCCATTTAAGATGAGTAGCATCAGAGGGTAATTTGTGTAGGTGTATGTGTACCGTAATTATTCAAAGGCATGTTTTTCCATGCAGCTCAAGTGCAGCGAAGCTAGGAACATTACAAATGTAACAAAACGATGTTATTGTTCTTGCATTGTGGTGAACAACAGCATTTGTGTGTTTGGTTATTTGGTGAACAGGATGAGCCCAAATCCTCAGGTGGAAGTGTGTGCGTCAGACAAAGCGGAACGCCGTTCGCTGATGGAGCCGTAGCATTTCACAGGCAACACGGAACACGCATTTGCCTCTGCATCCAAAAATGCAGCATCAACAGACAGCAAAGATGGAGGATCAGTCACGGTGCGAAAACAGCCACCATGTGACCTGTGGAGAGGACATGTTCTTTGCACAGCCGAACACGATGGCGGTGTGTAACTTGAACTTTGGAGTTCAGGCCATGGGCTCGGTTCAGCTTTCTCCAGTTTCCCCGCAGTTCTTTCAGGACCAACTTGGGTCTCCCATTGGGCAGGGACAGGACTTTGGTTCCATGGCGGAGGGACACAAGCCCACATGTGCGTGGCCAAGCTGTGACAACAATAAAAATGCCCCCAGCCTGTGGAGTCCTCAGAGCAATGCTGCAGAGATGAGTGAAAATGGTGCCAATGGAAGCTACCAGTTCAATGTTCTGGCCCAGGCAGAGCCACAAGGGTCCCCCAAGAACTCGGGCAATGCTATGCCGAGGCTCGAGCCCTTCACCCAAGTGTTCGCCAGTCAGAACATGCGCATCCTACAGGGCAGTAACAAGGGGATGTTGTCATCACCCCTGATTTGCACACCCACAGACAGTGCCCTGCGCCAGCTGCTGTCTCCAGAAGCACCGCAATTGGATCAGGCGGGTCTGCAGCCTGCAAGTCTGCCCCAAAGGTACCAGGCTGTGACGAGCTACGGCCAGGTGCAGCCCAAAGCCGTGCACGACCCCCAACAGCAGCAGCAGCATCAGCAGCAGCAGCAGCAGCAGCAGCAGCAGCAGCAGCATCAGCAACATCACTTTGGCTACCAGCATCAGCAGAGGGGGCCCGCCCACCTGGAGCCCATGCAGGCGCAGCAGCAGGCGTACTACCAGCAGCAGGAGTCCATGCAGCAAGCACAGGCCTCAGCTTGCCCCCGGTCGCCACTGCTGCAGTTCCAGCAGCACCAGCAGGGGGCGTACTACCAGCAGCAGTCCCACCTCACAAGCCAGCAGTCCGTGCAGAGCCCTTCGTTCTTGCCCAGCTACAGCCCAAAATGTAAAGTGCAACAGCAGCCACAGCGGCAGCAGTTCCTGCGGGCCAGTGCAGCGCACACCAGCCAGCAGGCTCAGATGTATTTCCAGGACCAGCAGAAGCAGAGGCCGCTGTACCACCAGCGCAGCTCCTACCTGCAGCAGCCGCAGCAGGGTCCCGTCCACGAGGACGCCCCAGGTCTGCTTGGCAAGCAGTACCTCCCTGAGTCAAACTGCCCCCTAGCCAGCCCGGGCCAACGCACCCCCACCCATCCAACTCACACCTTCCTGTACCCCAGGGAGCAGAGCCTGACCTGTCAGGAGACCGTTATGCCTATGGCTGCCAACAGCAGCCCGCATGCCGAGGCTCAGCTGTCAGAGAGGGATGTGCTTTCAATCATCCAGCAGGCGGGCAGCAAAGGTGGCACTCAGCAACGCCACTCTCCCACGTTGCCGTGGCTACAGGTAAACTGCTGTAGCAGACACACCTCTGCCACACCTGTTCTCACAGGGTACAGCTTAATGGTCGAACTAAGTGTAGAGGGCTTTGCACATTGCATTTAGGGTTATAAAGTACCGAAGGCATTAGTGCACCCTTCACCTAAAGTTGTTAAAATGGTACTAAACAGGAGACGTTCTGACAAGGGTGATTATTTTAAATATACTGAAGCTAGCCACATTACTCAGACTGGTTTGTAATTTTGTGTTTCTCAACTAGCCAGTCTCAAATAGTCACTGGACAAAAGCAACTGAGTGATTAAATAAGGTAGAGAGAGGTGTAATGCAGCGTAGCATATAATTACTCCATTTCTTAGTTTATTTTGTAGGTCAGTGTAGACACCGTAGAGTCACCACTCAGAAAGCCTGAAGAAAGTTGCGATACACGGAAACGTGTTTCTGTTCTTCAATGTAAAGTGGAAATGCTTTCTGATAGGCACATCCAGCTCACGTGTTAAACTGCAAACTCACTTTGTGTTTAAAACTTCAAAAAACTTTGAACATGTTAGGTTAAGAAAAGTCTCTTTAATTTTAGGTGAAAGATGACATTAGTGGTGCATCTCACAATCACGTGTTCACACACTGCCACTCTAGCTTCATACATTATTCGTTTTTTTAAAAGTGTCTTTGCTGTCACGTTAGTCACTCCTGAGTGTTCCCATGGTAACGGTCCCAGACTCTGTAGTGTGCGCATGGTATCTCCACATGTGTGTGCATGGTATCTCCACATGTGTGTGCTCACTGTTTCCCTTCCTGTTTTCCAAATAGATTACAACTGATTTAACGTTGCCATTTTCTGTGCTGTGTTGTGTCACGTAGATCCATGTGAACCTACATCTTTGTGTATTAGTCACTCAACGGTTTTTGTCCCCTTCTCTTCCCTTAAAGATGAATTTATCAACCTATCAGGATGATCCCTTGTCTACAGAACACAGGTATGGACATTTTTTAGTGGTGGAAAAGATGTTAAGATTAGCACTAGCTGCCCGCGAGCATGATAACCTTGTGGTTGACCCAGACGAGGCAGATCACGACCTGTTCAGCAGTCTCTGCTCTAACACTGCCCCCACCAGTGGCCTGATGAAGACGGAGGCGGTGGAAAGAGATGACTCGTCCAGCACCAAACTCATGTGCTCCACCTGCCAGAAGGAGTTCAAGAGCCTACCCGCCCTCAATGGCCACATGCGCTCCCACGGGGGCTTCCGCAGTTCGCCCGCCTTCAAGACGGTGAGGAGACAGAGCCACACGCACGAGCGCCGATGGCCTCACAGCCGTGCCTGCTCTGTGTCACAGCATAACGGGAAATGCGCACGCCCAGCGCCTGGGCTTGCTTCCTCCAGGCGCGCTCCTACGTGATGTAGTAGTTCACATTTCACTGAGTGCTGTTTAGCTGGTATGACCAGTTATACTCTCTGCTTCCTTGTTGTTTCTGTGGACGCAGTGATCAAATAATATTTTAACATCCGTGCCTGGAAATTATGTTGCAGTCCCTCTGAAACTGAACTAACCAGTTTGCACACGGGGTCTGTGGTCTCATTTCAGGAAGTTTGACATGTTAGCATTTGATTATAGCCTAAGTGAAACTACAGCATGAATTGTCTGGTCTTTTCAATGATCTTTGAAGCAGTTATTGATCATTTTGTCACATGTACACTCTTAGCTCGCTGAAAGTTAATTTATTAGTGAACCATCACAACACATTATGATAACAGGACAAACTTGTGGTATAAATGTGAGTACATACACTGATGCCAGCCAGATACAGGCCTCCACAGCTGTTTAATGAGCTTGGTTATGATTTAATCAATGGTTTGACTGCTTGAGGGCAGACATCAAGGGAAGAATGTTACAAAAGGTATCGTGCAAAAACATTGCTTGAAGTTCACTAAAAATACCATTCAAAGGAAACTCTCATTACTGGGCATGTGCAAATGAACAAACGTGATTGGTTCACTCTTAGTGGAAGTCACAGGCCCTCTCCACAGTAATTATGCGGCCATACAAGCTCCTCATTCGTTTTATTTCTCAGCATAGTTGTTCATAAATATATAGATGTGAGACACCAGATTAGATTTTAAATATGTTTTTTCAGTTCCGTTTTGGTATTTAACATATTTTTGCAGACATGAGCAATTTGTTATTCATATAGTTGCTGTACTATTGCTCTATGATGTGCTCACCCATATAAAGTTGTCATGGTGACAGTCATGGAACAAAACAACACCCCACTGTGAGGCTTACTGTGTGATAAGGTCATAGGTCATGTGTGTTACTCCTGTCTGTGTCTATGAGCAGAAGGATGGGGGCACAGCCCGAGGAGACGACCCCGCCCTCCCGGTCGTCATGCCTGTCTCTGTGCCTGTCCAGCTTCAGCCTGCTGCCACCCATGCTACTCAATGGCCCTGCCCAGGAAATGACCTCACTGACCAGGCTGGACAGTCTCCACAGGTGACTTGTCTGTGTCCTGAAGGGGTTGAGCTTAATGTCAGTCTGTCTGTGAGTGCACCCCAACGCTGTATGCCTTTATATACCCAGGCTGACACAAATCCCATGAGTCACTGCTCTCCCAACCCTCTTCTGCTCCAGATATTTGCCTCCAGCCACTGTGGTATCATGCCAGTCAGTCATTTGATTTTTAGTGTAGATTCTTGTTTTAATCTCTCCTCAGAACCGACAATTTACTACTGCTAAACTTGCCATTGTCTTCAGCTCGTTTGTTTGCTAGTAAAGGTGTCCCATTTCACTGATCCAGTTGGAAATAATATTATCAGAGCCAATGAAAGCATACTTTATTTCTAATAAACTTAAATAGACAGTAAATAAATACACATATTTATATTAGTATATTATACTTAATATAAACTATATTAACAAAATGTGTGCACGAAACAAATTAACTGTGCAAACTAAACGTAAAATACACGCGCCAGTGTGTTTTATCTACACATTTTTTGTGCTGAAAGCAAACTACCGTGATTATTTCAGTGCTGGGGACTCAAAATTGTTGAGATATTTTTGTAAAATAAAATGAAAACCATTAAAGAAAAGCATTGACACAGGATATATACAGTACGGATATCACTGTGTGTGCAAAGTAAATATTGGATGGCGACTGTGTGTCAGATGACACTCAGAATAACTTGACTTGTGTTTGGGATTGGACAGGGGTGCAAAGGTACTGCTTTGGGACAACCCTGTTTGCCAATGTTCAAAAACGACTGTGCTGATTTGTGTCAGTGCTGGAGAGGTACTGGTCACTCCTGCTCTTCACCTGAGTATAACGATGTTCTTCACAGAAGGAGTCTGGCTGGTGTCGCAGTGATGTCCTTCTTCCCACCACACAGCTGGCCACAAAGTCGGAGACGGCAGCAGAAAGCGGGGTGCAGACTGCCAGGCCTCTCAAGAAGAAGCATCGGCACCGGCTGCAGTTGCTTGTCATGCCTGCCTCCACCACTGGGGGCGCCATCCTCTTCCAGAGCCAGCTGCGCTCCCCACCCTCTGAGGGGGACTCGCAGTCGTACACGCCTCCCCCCATGCTCAGCCCTGTGCGGAAAGGGTCAGGGCTCTTCAGCAGCGTCAGGTTGACCCTCAAGCCTCCGGTGGAGGCCCTGAGCCCCGTCGTGCCACGAGTGCTTCTCTGCAAGACCAGTAAGGGTCCATCAGTAAATCGAGCTAACATGGCAAACTCTCCCTCTTCTACACACCGGTGCAGTCTTTATTTAGCAATAGATTGTTTTCTGGTCTGTAATAAATTAAGGTGCTATTATTCTTTCATTAAACATTTATGACGTGTTATATTTCTTATATTCATAGTCTGTGGTAGAATATAGTCCATGTTCAGAAAGAAGATATGTGTGTGTGACGGAAAGGTGCTTTGTGTGTGTGATTGACAGGTGCTTTGTGTGTGTGTAGATAGGTGTTTTGTATTTCTGCGATTGACATGTGCTCTGTGTTTCTGTGATTGACATTGTGTGTGTGACCAACATGTGCTTTCTGTGTGTGTGATTCACAGACAGCATTTCTGGCAGTGTTGTAATGACAGCACTGGGTCCTGGAGACAAGCCTGTGGACATTGAGCCGTAAGTCGCAGTACCCCCACCTTTCCAATATGGCCCTACCCACTGCAGCTGAATTTCTCTGTCTTCTCACTGGTACTCAGTACTTACTGTCATAGTTTTGTGCTGTTATTTCATCGACCTTCCAGGAGGATCAATATTGGCTCCCACTTCCAGGCTGAAATTCCTGATTTACAGGAACCATCAGAGGCAGAGAAGGACGTGCATCAGGCTGGACTTCTGTGGAGCCCCCTGGGGGACTTGGAGAGTGCAGTCACCCAACAGAAAAGTACTCCCACTGTTAGACAGACCGGTCACTCTTCTTACCGAGACTAGCTGTGGTTGCAGCTGTGAGGTTTCCACTTGTATTCACTCTCTTTGGTTTCACTAACCTGGTTTTTTTCTTTGTGTACCTGACTGTTCCTGAAACCCCCCCCCCCCAAGTGGATGCTTTTCTGAACATGGCCTGTTCCAGTGTGCTGCCAGGCGGAGGCACTAACACAGAGTTTGCCCTTCACTGCCTTTTTGAATGCAGAGGGAACATCATGGTAAGAGCAGCACACGTGTGTACAGGGAGCTGTTACAAGCTCCTGTGAAGCCTGAATGCTCATACAGATGGGTGGAGATGGTTCCAAAAGGCACAAAAGCATTTGGTCACAGAACCAGCAGTGTGGCATGAGGATTTTGGTTGGATTTACAACGCAGTTTCCTTCTGCCTGTTTCTCCAGCTAGATGGAACACAAAGGATCCCACTACAGTTATTGTACAAAATAACTACTTGGATGATGCTATGGGACGTTACCCACTTGCCCCTGTCTGGACAGTGTGCATCATACAGAGCCATACTCATTTTGCTTTCTGAAGTTTTGCTGCAAACTGCATGTTAATCATGTATCTGAGCATCTCCCAAAATGTTTTCACACGGATTTTTTCAGATTTTGATCAAAGAGGATTGTGTATGATGTTTGCAATTGAGAAGATATGCAACTTTTGGTTGGCTGCTGCCTCTCACAGAACCTGGGTTAGAGAACCTGGGTTAGAGAACATAGGTCAGACAACCTGGTTTAGAGGATCTGGGTCAGAGAACGTGTTGCCCGTGAGGTTTCGTGTAGCGTGTAGCGTGTCCCACAGCTCACACCTGAACATGCCCAGCTCATTTGTGTCATACTTTCTAAATTAATTTTCACAGATTATTTTACTTGTTAAGAAATACAGAATAATAATACAGAAAATTCTGTAATAAACTGTAGGCAACTAGAGTCCATTGACAGTTTTCAATTTAAACAGGTTAGAAAAATACAATGTAACACCAGAAAGAGTTGTGATTTTCAACTGATTTGAAATTGAAAAAAGATGGGATTTTTTTCTTATTGCTCTGTCCAAAATGTTTGTGCTTGAGCATGAACAGAATATGTGTTTTACACATTGGAGGCACATCTTACAACTTCAGCCTCATCTTTCCTTTTTATTTACAGGCAACATTAGAGAAGCTGCTTTTGCTGAAACCAGTGCGACACAAACCCAATCCCCTGGCAGGCTACCATTATGCAGGTGCCTCTGCGTGTCTGTTACCCCATCCAGACATTGTACTTTATCATCAGAGCTACATTCACATAGACATTTTGTTTTTAAGAATGTATGATTTATAACTGATATGCATTCCAGTCAGCAATATGTTCAGGTGTATATGTAACTGTGTATCACAGCTGAATTCTTGATTGTTATTTGTGTTACTGACGGGTAAACTGAATTAAACTGCATTAATCTATTCTTTTTTGTCCTCCCAACATTCAGGCTCTGATAAGTGGACATCAGTTGAACAGAAGCAGTTGAATAAGGCCTTAATTTTACACAACAAGGACTTCTTTCTCATTCAGAAAATGGTATTTTTTATGATTGTTGTTATACATGCCCTGCCTATTTCTGAAAGCAAGTTTGTCAAAGACTTAAGTGTTATTGCCGTATTCTTACAAAGTACACAGTGAAAGAGGCCAGTTCATTCCTTTGTAAACAAACGTGTTGTATTAGAAGGCGGAGTGATCTGTTACTCAGGTAAGGTAAACAGTGCAATAGTGTCCATGTTTGCTTGAACTATTTTCATCATCATGGTGTCAAGTTTATGAGGTCACAGAGTAAGAGGAAAGTAAATGTAATTAAATGATGTCATGATAAAACACGTGAGGTAGGAACAGACACCATGATTTCAATAATAAACAGAGAAGATTAATGTAAAATTGAGACAATTTAAAAATAAGAAATCGCAGGCAGACAAAGGGCCACCCTGGACAGAGCACCAACTTGTGCCTGAGCACAGGGCAGGAGCCACCCTGGACAGAGCACCAACCTGTGCCTGAGCACAGGGCAGGGGCCACCCTGGACAGAGCACCAACCTGTGCCTGAGCACAGGGCAGGGGCCACCCTGGACAGGGCACCAACCTGTCACTGAGCACAGGGCAGGAGCCACCCTGGACAGTGCACCAACCTGTGCCTGAGCACAGGGCAGGGGCCACCCTGGACAGGGCACCAACCTGTCCCTGAGTACAGGGCAGGGGGCACCCTGGACAGGGCACCAACCTGTGCCTGAGCACAGGGCAGGAGCCACCCTGGACAGGGCACCAACCTGTCATAGGGATGTAAAGCAGGGTAAACCTGGGACAGGGGACCCAACCTTTCACAGGGCACAAAGGAGGGTAAACAGATAGGCTACCAACCTATTGTAGGGCAAGAAGAGACAATGATATTTGAAACTAGTTGTGCAATTTATAAATTCCTAAATACAAGGCGTAAATTTATAATAGTTATGCAGTACCATCCCATTTTGAGAAGTGGATTTATGGATGATAGAAACCCAGCTCATCCATTTTGGACTGACTACAGTTTAACCAGCCAACAGCTTGAGCCCTCAGTCGACATTTTATCTGAAGACCCATTTTTTCACCCTGTGGTGAGTGAGCAGTCTCGTCCAAACCTGTACCACCAGGATATTGCTCACCTGGTTAATCTACACCAATCCCAAATGGTAAATCTTTTTTGTTGTTGTTGTTAGGTTTGGATTGAATGTACAGGCGTTGCTAGTGAGCAGAGACCAGTGATGAGTTGCAGGTTAAAGCCTGAGGCTCAGTAGTGGTTAAGGCAGAGTGTTCAGTTAATTGCAGTGCATGTAAGATATGAGGCCTTGCGCTTGTAAATGACTAATACAGCTGAACTAACCAACTGCCCAGACGGTAAGCAGACCAAAGTCTGTTTTTCGGTGGCACCAAATTGCCACACTCGGCACTTCATCAAATGTCTGTGTTGTGACCTCTGCTAATTTGGCGAACGCCAAGAGTCATGTTCCATCACAGCTGCAGACTCGGCATGTCACATGACCTTGACATGTTCAGTTCCTGTGTGCAGACCTCACGCACAGACAGCTTGTCTCTGTACTCAAACTGCAAACAGACAGAACAGCACAATACAGAAATTACAGCCATTAACAACTGAGACAATGTACCCTGCCTTGCTTGTTTGAATATACAGTAGTCTTCACACAGCAAGTGATTTTGTTTAACACTCATGCTAAATTAAGTGGCCATGGTAGGATGTATGAATGCTTACTGGATGGCGAATTTTTGTGAGTAAATGTTATTTTTAATATAAATTACACCCAACTGATCTCTGGGGAAGAGGTGGAGAGGGGCTGAGTCTGGTTTGCTGCGTTGTTTTCTAGGTGAAAACCAAGACTGTAGCTCAGTGTGTGGAGTACTACTACACATGGAAGAAAGTCCTGAACCTAGGCAAGAGACAGCAGCAGTGCCTGGAGATGCTGGGACCAGAGATCACAGTAAGGACTGTCCATGAACACATGCATGTCTGTGTACCACACGCGTGTTGCCACACACCGTACATATGAGGAAAGACAGCAGACTGAGATGAAAGCCAGGCTCTCTGAGTGTGGCAGACTGGAGAGAAAGGCTGAGCCAGGGCATTGGGTCTCCTCAGGACGGCTGGACCAAGGAAGAGCTGGATGTGAGGAAGAGGCGTGAAAGTCAGCAGGTGAAAGCCCCCAGGTCACCCGGGCGGTCAGACACTGCACCCAGGGAGGCCGCAGTTCCATCCAGCCTCAGCTTCATGTGCGAGGTCCACGGCTGCGGCTCGGTGAGAGCTCCTGTTGTGTACAGTATTTATACCATCTCAGCGTGGCGCTGTGGAAACGAGGCATCGCGCCCACGCTCACACATCCGGCACTTCACTGCCTTTCCTGTCAGTTAAAGCTTGTTTGCAGTTTTGTGTGTTTTTTTTTTTGGTAGACTAGCGTTCAGTGACTTGACACTTGTGAACAGCATGTTTCTCTCAACTGCAAACAGTTCACCTCGAAACAAAAGCAACTATTTATTACAAAGTTATTCCCCTGCATGTGTTTTGCAATTTTCAGTTAGTCTTGAAGTATGTCATCTGTTTATCAGACAAAGGTATAAATTGATCTTGCTTAGCATAATAAACGTGCTTAAAGCATAATAAAAGTACATTACAATCGTTTGCTTACCTTCTGAACTCCTGTTTGGAGTCATTCTAGGTTGACGTGACATATATTTAGTGAACCATGAAGACAGTGTAGGTAATGGAGTGTGTGTGTGGTAGCAGCTCTGTGCTTTTCTGTGTGTAACGAGTGTACCCTCTCTTCCCTTCAGGTGTTCTCCTCAAAGCAGGCGCTGAGTGGCCACGCTAGGGCCCACAGCAGCCCCGCCTCGGGCCCCAAGCTGGCCCAAGGCAGGCTAAAGGTGGCGGCCCACACCATCCCAGCTTCGCTGAGTTCCCCAGACCACAGCACCCTGAGTGGGGACAGTGGCTCACCCCCTCTCTTCCCCTGCAAGGAGTGTGGCAAGTAAGAGGATGCCTGAACTCTAACCCAAAAACCCAGGGCACTGTGCAGCTCGTGTGACCCTATTATAGTTAATCAGGCTGTACAAAATTAATTAATGTCTTCTGTTCACTGCTCTTACTGAGGTTTGTCCCCAACACCCCCCAAAATCCTAAACTGGACAAGTTTTTACTTATTATCTTATTAATGCATTTTACCAATGATTAGTTCTAAGAGAAAAGGTTTGTTTTACAAGTCTTAAAGAAATAAAGAACAGCTAGTGTGATCTGTACCTGTTAGTATCTTAGTACTTCAATGAGATAAGAGATGTCATCTGGTTTATTTGTAACTCCCTCCACATGTACCTTAGTAGTAGTAGTCTTGGTACTTTTATACCAAGAAAAAGAAACTGAGATTCTGTCTAATACCAGTTCTGAACTTTTTTTTCCAAGCTCCTCCCCTTCATTCTTTCTTTTTTCTTCTTGTTTAACTCTTTCCACAGAGTATTTTTAAAAATCAAGAGCCGCAACGCCCACATGAAGACCCACCGTCAGCAAGATGACACCCCACCCTGGCAACCGCAGAAGCCACCAGAACGGAGCAATCCAAAGACGGAGCCTGAGCCAGCCTGCGTTGCCAAGGCCCCGGTCACCATGGCGGTGCTCCAGCTTCCCTTTGATCACATGGGCCTGGTGAAGAGGCTACAGGAGGAGGACAAAGTCACACGGGATTAAGGTTGCCCCCTTGTGGTGCCTCCTGTGTCACAGATGCAGGACAGCATGGAATGATCTATAAGGAGGAGGAGGATAAATAAGAGGAGGCAGAAATCACACCTCTATCAAAAACTGTGTGAGACAAACGGCCCACAAAGATGAAGGACTAAAGAAGGTCTGAGTTTTTAGCTCTCAGGGTTATGTTTCACATATTACATTTAAGTGTCACATAATAATAATAATAATAATAATAATAATAACTATATATATATTACAGTTTTTATAGAAAGTCATGTTCATTTGAAGTCCTGGGTACTGAGTTACTTTAACACGGCGGATGTGGTTTCCACATCATGAACGTATAGAGTTCTAAGCAGGCACAGATGGTAATCACAAGGGAGGAGTTTGGTGAAGACCAAAAGGCTTCTGGCTAAACACCAGAGATGAGGTATCTACCAGACAGGTAGACAGCTGCCCATTATGTCTTCCTGTAAGATTGTAGATTGTAAATAACAAATGGTAAAAATGTACTGAACGCAAAACTTTACATGTCCTGTTAAGCTAAACACTTAATGCAAACCAAAGTCGTCTCACTCGTACTCGTTCCAAAGTGTAGCAGAGTCGGTGATTTGTGTTTGCTGTTTATGTGGGACAGCGTCATTTCAGCAAGCGATTTTATATTAGCGCAGTTAGCCAGCTTTGGTAGAGTCACGCATAGTAGCCGGTGTATTTCTGCCAACTCAGGAGCCAGTAATACAGCCTTGCTCTCTGAAGAGGAGGGAAACCGTAACTTGGGCCACACTGTTACACTGTAAGGTGCTTATCCTGAAATAATTAGCGACAGGCCAGGTGTGTTATACTTAAGGACTGTATTAAGATTGCGTAAACCATTTGCCAGTTTGCAGTACATTATATAAAATCCACTTACTGTAACTTTATAGATTTTACAGTTAAATCCTTGTTGCTGTCAGACAGTACATTTACATTATGATCTGTGTTTTTTAGCTTTGAAATGAGGCAATTATATGCTTGTAAAACCCTTGTTTTATATGAAACTTATGTAAAAGTGTCGTCTTCCTACTCATCAGTTTGGTATTTATCCATTTTTTATCATCATTTTTTTGCACTACCGTTAATTGTGAGAAAGACAAGCTTTAAATATCAGAGTTGTTAGAAGACAGGCCTGCTAAAAAAGCAAGATGTATTCCTTTTAGTATGTAACTGATACATTCATAAGAAAATATATATATATTTCAAGGGTCTGTGTCCCTCTGGATTTCACAATAATGTATGTGTATATTTTATTTATCCTTTCGTATATTTATTCACTTTGAACACTCTTACAGAAAAGACGTGACGTTAGGTCATGTGTCAGTTCAAATCCACTTAGTTTTTTAAGTTATTTGCATGTAATGCAGTGTGTACTAAGGTGTTGGTCTGACGTGTGAAAATACAGCGCTGTGAATATATAGGATGTACTGTGTCTCCCACATGTGGCCGGGTATGTCTCCTCTGTTTAAGGACAGGACGGTATCAGAGTGCGTCTCTCTGGCTCAGTGTGCTGCACGGATATCCATCACAGCAGTTCAGCTCATTTGAACTAAGAGGGCTTTGGTAGATCAAGGCCTCTTTACTGCTCAGGGAAGTTCAATTCAATTTATTTTTATATAGCACCTTTCGCAACAATGTGCCTCAAAGCGCTTTACACAGGAAATTACATATATTGAAGAATTAATACAAATGAATGAAGCCAGACAACAACAGAGGAGAGGAACCAAAAACTCCACAGTGTGAAGAAAAAAAAAACCTCTGGGGGCCCAAGGCTGACTGGCTGCCCATCCCCTCCTGGGCATGCTAACATTACAGAGAGTAGTGGTACTTACTGAGAGCTGGATTGTTCATATAGTTACAAGGGGCAGCATACCTCAAACCGCAGGTGAAGCACAGGGCACACACCCATAGTCCGTCCAATCAGGTCTCATCTCCTGTGACAGCACTGGCAGCTCAAGCGAGGAGGGGATATGCCTTTCCTATTTACTCGGGGGGGTATGCTTTTCCTATTTACAAGGGGAGGGGGGAGGATATGCCTTTCCTGTTTTCTCAGGAACACTTCTAGACAGCACGAGAGTAGCAAACACCTTTTGGATATTGTTTTTATGTCTTTAAATCTGCAGTAGTGCCTTTTATTGTAATGTTTCTGTGCCATAAAGAATCTGTAATACCTTCTGTTTTATAGCAGAATTTTCCCATATGACCAGGACTTAATTTTTTACTATTTTCTATTTTTATGCTGTTTCCATGATTATATCAGCTCTGGATTGGTGAAAGTGTTTTGATCTAAATGGTTTTGTACAGTGCAACTTCATTGTCTGTGTTGGCATAAAGAGAAAAGTTTAATATACTTTTTGTGCTTTTTGTGAATTTGTACCGATTTGGCTCTGACCGGATCAATAATATGGGAGAGATGAGGTGTACATGCAGGACATGTCTTTAATAACATAGAACAGGGTAACACAAAGGGTTGTTGCTGACAGAAACAGGACTACAGATAACTTAACTAATAGATTGATATAACACACAAGCATGGACCCTATACTAACTCCTACAAGCGATACAAACACATAGGAACCTAAAACCGGCAGAGAAAAGATGGAGAGACAGGCTTATATAGACACAGAAACAAGGAATGAACAGGTGGGAGCAATGATTCAATTAGGAAAAGTGCATGGGTAATTAAGAGAACAGAGAACCAAAGGGACACCTAGTGGACACATAAATGAATGACAGGAGCAGGACATGACAGACTTGCATATTAATCTTACAGTACTTGTTCATTACACTACAATTTTTGTAGTGCTTAGAGCCTTAGCCTAGTGGTTTCCAAAGTCTGGGTTGTAACCCCCCCCCCAGACGGGTCGCATGACATTTTCTTTGAGGTCACCAGATTTTTCTAAATTTTGTATTCATATACTGTACGTGTAACAGACAGACAATGGCATACTAGTACTTTTGGACTTATTTTCCTGAGCAGGCTTCACAAGAAAGTGGAATCAGAACAGAAGGACAGCAGCAGTCAGTCATTACTTAAACTTACTGTACCTGAGGATGATGCCACAGACAACAGCGGAGGAGAGGAACCAAAAACTCCACAGGGTGGAGTAAAAAACCTCTAGGGGCCCAAGGTTGACTGGCTGCCCAGCCCCTCCTGAGTATGCTAATATTACAGAATAAACAGGTACTTATTGAGACTATGAATGTAAATAGCAATATATAGTCCTCCTTTGCTCCAGGTGTTGAAGTAACTCTCAATAGGCTCATGGTGTCCCTTGGGCAAAGCTTCATCCAAGGTGGTACACTAGGAGTCAGCAGCTCTGACAAGGCATCCTGCTCAGAAGGTGCCTAGGCAGGCACTGGGCACATACATGCACAAAGAAAGATTTCAGAGAGGGGTTAGTAAATAATATGAACACTAGCAGCCCCATAGCGAAACATCATGGTTATCTTGGCATGGACAGCAGCAGTAATTACAGTGAGCTACGGAGACTATAGTGTGAAGGCTAAATCGATAAATTAGGTCTTCAGTCAGAATTTAAAGACAATTTCGGCATCCCGTATTCCACAGACTAGGGGCTCTGTAACTAAAAGCTTAGGCACCAATACTTTATGTATGTGTGGAACAATAAGAAGGCCAGCATTCTGTGATTGTAGGGAACAATTTGGAGTATATGTACTAATCAACTCTATTAGATATACTGGTGCCTTACCTTTCAGTGCCTTATATGTTAACAATATAGTTCTGTACTTAACAGCCAGTGGAGTCATTACAGTATAGGGCTTATGTGGTCGTACTTTTCTACTTCTAGTGATAATTGTAGCAGCTGCATTTTGAATGTGCTGCAATGTGTTTAGTGTTTGGTTAGTACATCAAGACAGTAAAGCATTACAGTAGTCTAATTGACTATAGATAAAAGTATGCACAATTTTCTTTATCTTCTGAAGTTAGAAAACAATAGCAATATTTCTCAGCTGCAGGAAGCATACCTGTGAAACTGCATTAACGTGAGAGCCAAAGGAGAGTCTAAAATGACACCTAAATTATGCACTCAGTCGCTAATGGAGGAACAGAGGTCAGCAGCATTGAGGGCTGAACTGAAAGCACTCCTAACAAGACCTTTACCCCCAAACAACAAGATCTCAGTTTTATCTGTGTTTAGTGATAAACAGATTGTGCTCATCCAGCTTAGAATGTCTTTGAGACATTTAACTAAGGTGTTAGTTGATGCAGTGTCATTAGGTTTAACCAGGTTATACTTTATAGAATATAAGGTATAACTGAGTATCATCAGCGTAAGTATGACAGTTGATATTATACTTACGTATAATATTACTTAAAGGTAGCATGTAGATGGACAAGAGTACTGGGCCTAGCACAGATCCCTGTGGTACTCCAGATCTTAGTGGAGACATGGATGGGGGTATGTTGTCATTCGACATTTGAACATAATAACGGTTTGTGAGACAAGAATGAAACCACGTAAGAACAGTTCCACAAAGGCCTACAACAGTTTGAAGCCGGTTTATCAGAATAGAATGATCAACTGTATCAAATGTATATATATATATATATGTGTGTGTGTGTGTGTGTGTGTGTGTGCACGTGCACGTGATTGGTGATATAAAAACCGATGGCTCAGTATCAGCAATAGTCCCCTTGCAGTAGGTTGTACAATTTGATGGCCACCAGTAGAAAGGATCTTCTGTGGCGTTCAGTAGAGCACTTGGCAGTGATCAGTCTCTGGCTGAACGTGCTCCTCTGTCCAGCCAGCACACTGTGGAGTGGGTGGGAAGTGTTGTCCAGGATAGAGAGGAGTTTGGTCAACATCCTCCTCTCAGTTACAATATGTAGGGGGTCTAGCATCACTCCCAGAACAGATCCATCTGTCAGAACTAAGGAAACGTTTAGGACTTCTGCGTTACTACAGAGGATATGTGTGTGTGACAGTTTTCCTACCATGCAAAATTTATGATTTACTGGTTGAAGAACCTGCATTTAACATGTCCTAGAGAATCACTAAAGAAAAAAGACCTAGACAAGCACCACCACACTATGGGAAGATGTACACTAGAGCATGTCACTGATGTACTGACAAACCCACGGCTAATGGTTCAGTCTCAATTTGAAGACCCACTTATATTGCATAAAGGTGCTTCAGAAGAAGGGCTTGGTGCAGTACTGTACCAGCAACAGGAAAGTAAATTTAAAGTGACAGGTTATGGCTCACGTGTGCTTACACCTGCACAAAAAAACTCCAGAAAACATTCAGGAAAGTGCAAGTTTAAAGCATTGAAATGTTCAGATGCAGACAGATTTCAACATTATTTTATGCACCTTCAGTAACTGTTTGTAGTGAAAATAATCCCCTTACATCATATGTGAATCACATCAGCTCAGTTAAATACCACAGGACATCAGTGAGTGTCTGAATTAGCAGACTACAACATACTTTTTGAAGGATAGACCTGGAAAAGTAAAAGCAGATGCAGATTTCTTGTCTCGTACACCCATCAACATAGAAAAATACATGAGTGCACAGAACAATGTTCAGCTAGTATAATGGGAGGTGTGGTTAATGCACTGGAAGCACAGCAAGAACACGATATAGACTGGATCTCAGCCACCATCTTTAATCCATCTGTCTGTGACCAGAACTGAAAGTGTAACAGCAGCATCTGCTACAAGATCAGCTACAACATACTGATATTACTAGAGTGCTAGAACTGTAAAAAGGTGAAAAACCAGACAGAAAAACAATGATTCAAATACCCCCTACAGTGAAACATCTTTAACATGAATGGAACAAGCTCTACATGTCAAAAGGACTTAAAAGACAAACAGCAACTGAAACACAAGTTGTACTCTCCAGAACAGTACAAAGCACTTGTATACAAACATCTTCATGCAGAAATGGGTCATGCAGGGGATGCATGGGTGATGAATCTTGCCAGATTTTGTAAGGTTGGAATACAAAAGATTATTGAACATTTTATAACCAAATTTAGATGTATCAAGCAATAAAACACTGAAGTACTGAAACCTGAGGCGGAAGACTAGAGACAGGACGGTCCATCTCAGAGTCTCTAAAGAAGCAAAATGGGGGTCCACAGAGTCAGAGTCAGAATGGCATCAGCAGTTCTAAGTACATTATACTGTACAGTGTGCTGTGGTGAAGACAGAGCAGAGCCAAAAGGCAAAGCTTTCAAGTTACCAGTCAGTCCACGTACGAAGCCTCACCCCTGTGGCCATGAACTCTGGGTAATGACCAAAAGAATTAGATGACAAATACAAGCAGCTGAAATAAGGTTCTTCTGCAGGGTTTTTGGAGTTACTCTCCGAGACAGTGGCTCAGTAATCTAGGAGAGACTCGGACAAGAGCTGCTGCTCCTCTGGATTAAGAGGAGCCAGTTGAGGTGGTTCAGGCATAAGGAATGACCCCTGCATTATTGCCTCTGGGGCTTTTCCAGGCAAGTTATACTGGGTGGAGGCCTTGGGATAGGCCCAGGATGCACTGGAGAGGCTGTATCTCCAGGCAGGCTTGGAAATGCTTTAGGATCTCCCAAGAATGGCTGGAGACTGCTGCAGGTAAAGGGAGGTCTGGTTACACATATCTTAGCCTACTGCCACCTTGACCCTTATTTGGACAAGCAGATGGAAACTGACTGACTGAGTGATGTCACCAATGTAATGGGGACGACTCAACTGGGGCTCTAACTCACACAGTCACAGCCAGATAGGAGTTACCAGAAAGGAAGAGTAGACTGCTGAGATGCTAAGTACTCACTTATGCTACATATGCAAGGTCCAAAAACACTCTCACTTATAGTACTTTTATCTGAGCACCAGTACAAAGTATTGTCTGCCCACGTTATTCTCTAATCCTTTTTTTAACTCTGTTTTGAAGAACTTTGGGTGTCTTAAAAGTGTAACAAATTATTATTATTATTATCTGTTAATGACCCTGATGGTCACTTTTACTTGTAATTTTTGAACATTCCATTAGAGGGCAACAAACCACACAGGTTCCGTGTAATAAATTGCTCTAAGCCAATTTATTTATTTTGTGCGCAATGTGATGTTTTACTGTCTTTTGTCTTCATTAATAGGAGGATACAATAGAGGTTAAAATTTTCAAAGTCGACAGAAGGCAAATTAACGCCGTGACAATGTAAATAAGACTATGAGGTGTAGCCCTACTGAAACAACTCCAAAAACAAGTCACATTTCTATTGTCTATTGTTTGCATTTATATATTTTGTAAACGTTTGGTGTACTATATCGAAAACAGTTGACGCTGTAAGTATGTCCTAAAAAACTAACTCAGATGAGAATTAACCTTGTGTTTGCTCGTTATGTAACTATGTAGTATATCGTGCCAAATATGCGTGTGTATGCGCAGTGTGAAGCCATGAACGATCAAAGGTCAGCGTACACACAGCAATAGTCAGACTTCAACAGAACCTAAAGGGAAATTCGGTAACATCTACTTTTGAAGAAAAAAAACATGTTAAAACGAAGAAGAACAAAGACGAAAAGGAAAGTAGAACTTAATTTAGAAGCCACAGCTGAAATATCCGAGGGTATTGAGGAAAGGTGTAATAAATCACAGAAGTACTGCGAGGAGAAGGAGCGCGCATCTCTGGACAGCGCGCAGAACTGCCGCACTCCGACACACAAACACGCAAACCAGCACTCCAACAAATACAGCAAAACTGCGGAAAAATGTCACAAAGACATTCATTTCGCTTTCCTGCCCGAAAGATACGAACCTTTAATAGAAGACGACGAAGAAACTGAAAAGAGTAAAGAAGAGAAGAGGCACAAGAAGAAAGAACGAAACAAAAAATACAGAAAGGTTAGTTCATCTGATTCTTCGTAAAGTAGCCTAGAGTTAGTCAAAATGCATTTACATCAACAAATAAAACAGCCTAATTAAGGAATGTGTCATCTTAGCCAAAACCGTAAATTTTAAGATTAACCGATATATTGTTTTTATTTTAAATCCTTTTAAGTGTTTAATTTGTATTTTTAAGCACTTTTACACACACACACACACACACACGTAACGGACTTTCATAGAGTAAGGTGTATTTACAGATTTATAAGATACCATAATATTTCATATTTTTGTCAAAAACTTTGAAACACTGTTACCGTCTAAATAAAACAACATGCATTTCAGGAAAAAATAATAATAATAATAATACGTTTTGTGGTGTTTATGGTTTTATTATGCAGATGAAACAACCAAAGAAACGTGTATTTTAACATATTCAAATCTCTCACAATATTTTCAAAAAATCTGCTGGGTTAAATTGGCTTCCACTGGCAACCTGTCTGTCATCAGGGCATACATTTTATAATTTAAAATTTATGATCATGCAATAGAGCTACTTTTAAATTGACTTCTTAAATGACAATTTTTTTGTGAATGTCAAGTGACGTTGAAAATGCAGTGTGACTAAACCGATGGGTTAAGACTGCGCTAGTAGGCAGACTTAACGGAGTTCTCAGAATGAACATCGTTTTATTTTATTTTATTTAAAATTTTACTGTTATTATTTTTTTAATTACATATTTTGATTAAGGAACAACTGAAATAAGACAAAAAAAAAAAAAGAAATAAGAGCCGACACATAATGTTGAACTGGTGGTGTAAATGAAATAGTTTGACTAAATTAAGACCAGTCTATTTACGGAAGTGACATACAGTATTTGGCCCTACGATGCTAATACTAAATATAGACAAAGAATTTTGCCATTTTCGGCAATATAAACCTCACATGGCGAACCACTTAGCTGATAGCTGTTGCAATTCAAAGCAAAAGCGGTACAGCAAGTGGTCCTTTCGCACACGTAGCCTGGTATCCGTACAATAAATGATTTACACACGTGTGGCCATGTGTAAGGCTGCGTAACACTGAACAACGCGTGTTCTTTCATCTGAGACCCCATATCATCCGAGTTAATCGGACACTGATAAAAAATACGCACAATTAAAGGAGGATTTTATCATTTTATTGTGAAACTATGTATTCTAAAAGCAATAGGTGGAATGAGCTGCTTTCCACGTCTGTACTATATATTTCAACTGTTTAGAATTACGTTTTATTCTCTCTCTCTCTCTCTCTCTCTCTCTCTCTCTCTCTGTGTGTGTGTGTGTGTGTGTGTGTGTGTGTGTGTGTGTGTGTGTGTGTGTGTGTGTGTGTGTGTGTTTAAAAATGTTCTCTTCCTTCCTGTGGAAATGGGGGGTTGGATTGCCTGGACTTGCTGTTACCCAAGATAACATTCAGGTTGCCGTAGTTGTGTTTGTCTGTATGCGCCTGCCTGTGTTCTGGGAAAGTCCGTTTCTTCACGGTGTATGTCCTCACGACAATGTCCAATGCTTAATACACTGAAAAATAAAATCTATTGGATTCACATTAAAAATATGTACATAGTTTCCACATCATAAAATTGTTTTAAATGGATGGAACATAAATCAGTCATGTATAGGAAACACAACAATGTGAAACTAGTGTATGTGTTTTTACATCAATCCAACAGACCATTTTTCCAGTGTAATGTGTTCAGGTAGAAACTGAATTTCATGTTTTCTCTGTCTTGCTAAGAAAGTGTTGAGTTCAACAAATCATTCATGAAAAATATTGAATGTGTTTTTCATATTTGTGTATTTTTTAAGATAAATAGTTTAAATCACTGGTAATAGGTGTTTGTTGGGAAAAAGCAGAAAATACTACTGTTGTGTATAGTATTTTATCTATAGTATGTGTGACGATCCATGTCATGTTGTTCTAATCAAATTATCATTAATTATAATTTACAAGGGCAACAAACTTAATTGTAGTCTACATACTGTATAGTATACATTTATCAGCTGCTGCTGACAATGATGTCTTTGTACCCATTTAAGCAGAATCCAGTTCTATTGAAACATTGTAACGCATGGTTTCTCATGGTAACACACACATATAGTAATGATATGACATCAAACTGGAGATACAAATCTGTTTCCATAGAATTATGTATCGGAATGACTTTTCAGTCATCAAACGTTCATCTCTGTGTATATATATGAAGGGGACCTTTATCTTAAGGCTGGAATGTGTGGTTCACCCTGCTGAAATAGACGTTCTACGTTCTGATACTGATTATAATAGATCCCAAACATAGTAATGTATCTGAATGGCGTTGAGCCATCTCATATGTGGCTGTGCCTGGGTGTGAAGGGCAAACATTATTATCTCAAATCCAGGGTATGTGGTTCCCCTGGTAAAATACAGTATGTCAGTATACTAATGCATTGTATATATTTTTTTTATTTCATAGTACTTTACTAATCCCAGAGGGAAATTACTTCTCTGCATTTAATCCATCCCCTGAGGGGAACAGCAGGCAGCCAGCCACACACACACACACAGCAAGCGCTGAGTGCCCTACTCCAAGACACACATGGCTATACTAGGATTTGAACCGAGAGACTTCAGCATCCCACCCTGATGTAACACATTGAGCCACCAGGCTGCTAACACGTTATACATAATACATCTGTGGAAAGACAATAAAACAACATAGAAACCATCAGACTCCCTTTTTGTGCATGAAGTAGTGGGTGATGTCATCATCATGTCAGTGGTGATTAGCACTGTCGCCTTGCACCTCCAGGCCTGGGGTTTGATTCCTGCCTCAGTTCTGTGTGCGTGGAGTTTGTATGTTCTCCCTGTGCTTGGTGGGGCTTCTCTGGTTTCCTCCCACAGTCCAAAGACATGCGGGTTGTGTTTATTGGTGCCTCCAAATTGCCTGTAGTGTGTACGTGTGCCCTGTGGTGGATTGGCACCCCACCCTGGGTGTCCCCTGCCCTGTGCCCTATGTCTCCTGGGATGGGCTCCAGGTTTCCTGTGACCCTTAACAGGATAAGCGGTATGGAAAAAGAAAGAATGAATGTTTGGTCTATGCCTAAACAAAGGCAACATAAAAAAAAAACTGCACGCACCAAAACTCAGTTTTCTTTTTTCTATTGGTGAGTGCATAAATATTGATGACAGTAAATTGTATTGCTTATTCAGTGTGAACTTCTGTCTGCAGTTATCATTTTAACATTGTAATGCCCCCTGCCTGTTTTGATCTTTGTGTGCTCCAGATGGTACCCCTCCTTCTGTCTCTTTTGCTGAGTCATAGTCACTATGTCATCAGTACTTTCCACCCATGCCTCGTTTTCCTTGTTTTTATTTAAACTGTCCTCCTGTGCTTCTTCCCGGATGATTATTGTGGTGTTGAGGATTGTGCCGTCGCTTGTTGTGAGCCATTAAAGCCTAGTTCTTGCCCAGACTTCCCTTGTCCCTTGTTTTTGCCTTGAATAAACCCCTCTTTGTGCATTAGGATCACCTGTCACTGTGCAGTTCGTAACAAACATATATTTCACTAGGTGTTGCTATATACAGAATGTGCTGCTAAGACACAATCAAAAATCATTTGATACCTTGAAATCTATTTTTGTGCTGCATGTCACAATAAAATCGAAAGTTGTCTATTGATTGTTGTGTTTGTATTTTACATTGCTTTAATGATATTTGGGATAATTGGCTTGGGTGGTTTGGATGGGTTAAGAACACACTGCTTTTCCCTCAGTTAAAATAAGAGAAGTACAGTCGGACCTCCGTATCCATGGGTACTATGTTCCAAACAGCGGACAAGAGACAACACCTTATAATAACCATTTGTTATGTCTCCAGTTGTATTTGCATTATGTTTCTGTGTCTGTGCTTCTCTTTGAAATTGTGTGGGACTGACTCTGAGTTGGACAACGCCCACTGGTCTTCAGGAACGCCAGTCATTGGATTGAACAACCAACGACGAGCCAAGACATTGACATTAAAAACAGAATAATAGTGGATTCCTGGAAGATGCGCTTTGATCGACTGTTAGCACTTTTAACACTATCAAAATAGTGCATATTTTCTTTGTGGTTCACTGTACTGGATCGTCTTATGACTTGTTCTGTTATTCCTTACTAGTTACTTGTTTTATTATTCGTAATCTTGCTTAACTGAATCTTGTGCACTTTTGACTATAGGAGAGCACATACTGTTAGCTGGGTTCCCAGATACTGTCAACCTCGATTTAATATGCACATGTAATCTTACTCAGTTTAAGTTGTTTTGGACAAAAGCATCTGCTAAACGAATAGAAATAAACACAGAATTCGTCCTCATTATTATGTACTCCACGCTACAGTTTCCCACCATCACTCTGCACGGTCCCCATCAGCTTCCACTTTTCCAAAGAACAAAAGAGATGAATCAGTACTGGCTTCACTCAGTGTGCCCTCTACAACATTACCTGTACAATACGCATTTGATTGGCCCAAGGTTTAAAAGTTTTTAACTGCATATTTTTCTAATTTTTATATTTAATTTTAATTTTTACTCTGTTGTTGACTGCAGTTAAAACAATCAGTGGATACAGCCGACCTACTGTAGTTACATTTTTTATGTGCATGCAGTTTTCACTGAGAAATTCATAATATAAAGCTATGAGGTCCAGTACATTTATTTTGCATATACTTTACATTTGGAGCACGGAGGTAGAGAAGTATATGAGACAGGTGTGGTAATTAGGTTCAACCACAGGCCAGTTTTATTATTATTATTTTCTAAGCAGTGCTCAGACCAACATAGTTGTACAAGTGAGTTTCAGTCTTTGTGTTTTAAACATGTTTGCTTCATTGTTATTTTACTTAAGAATGACAATGTACAAAACTAAAGTTAAAAAGAAACGATAGAAACCTTTGTCATTGGGCCCAGATATGTTTCTAGTTGGGCCAGATCTGCTGACCATTGATGTAAACGCTGTTAATGTATAACATAGCAGTAATGAACTACTTATTTTAATAATGGTAATCATTGTGAGCATCGGTTGTACCACCATTTGTTGGCTCATCATCACAGCAGGAGTGCACAGGTTTCTTTGCAGACTAATTCACTGGACTCCTTGTTCTTCTCTGGCAGAACCTCGGAAAGGCCCTGCGTTTTGGCTGGAAGTGTATGGTGGCTGGTCTACAGAGCTTCACAGCTGCTTACTCCACTCCCATCTCAGCTGCAGCTTCCTTCGTCTCTGGCTTCCATGAAACAAGCATCAAAGGATGATTGGTGCTGATAGAGAAGATGCAAGACCTTCTGTACACAGCCCTTTAAATAGCAGTTAGTCATAACTATAATTACCTCTTTTTGATTTGCAAAAGTGGCGGCGTGGTGGTTAGCACTGTCACCGTGTACCTCCAGGCCTGGGGTTCAATTCCCGCCTTGGGTCTGTGTGTGTGGAGTTTGTATGTTCTCCCTGTGCTTGGTGGGTTTTCTCTGGGTGCTCTGGTTTCCTCCCACAGTCCAAAGCCATGCAGGTTAGGTTGATTGGTGTGTCCAAATTGCCCGTTGTGTGTGTGCCCTGTGGTGGGTTGGTGTCCCCTGGGATGGGCTCCAGGCTTCCCTGTGACCCTCACCAGGAATAAGCAGTTAAGATGATGGATTTGTGAAATTTAATATGCAAGTTGTGTTGTTTAAAAGCATTGTATTATGATTGAGAACAAATTTGCATGTCATTTTCCCTTTTGGTTGTAACATTTGGCAAGGGTAATCACAGAAACACAATGTGGAGAGGTCTAAGAGCAAAGAGGACTTTAACTGTGAACAGGAAAATAAGGGAACCAGGATCAAAACAGGAACAGGAAAACAAGGGGACTAGGATCAAAACAGGAACAGGAAAACAAGGGGACCAGGATCAAAATAAGGTACAAAGAACACTAGGGCTATGGATCCAAGTAAAACTAAAGACCAAAGAAACCTGTATTTTAACATATTCAACGGGCAAACTAGGGGTAGACTAAACACAAGTGCTCCAGAAACCATAGAAAACCTACTAAGGCCAACAGGCACAACTGAACTCAAACCTTAACTAGTACATAACAGACAATCATCATCAAGTATAAACACTAGAACCTTCACATAGGAACAGGCAAGGTAACAAGGAGACGAGACCTGAGCACGAGAGGGCATGGTCACACACACCATTACACTATTGTGGAGATTGACTATTACATTTTTAAGCATGTTTTAAATACTCATGTTCTACACTGTTTTTACATAATATTTTCTTTTGAAATATGTTTTTATGTTCACCATTTTTTCATTATATAAAAAGCCAGTTTAATTTTGAACGACATATAAATTTTGATTTTCAACAACTCAGATTGATTTTTAAAATTCATTAATCTTACATTATTTAGGAAGAATTTATGGAATGTTAAAAATCTGCTTGTATGTTTTCCCTGATTTTTCAGTAGAATCAGTATCAGTAAATTGTGGCACCTAAATTTGGCACCTGTGGCACCATAGCCTTTATCATTACACATTTGTATAACTGTCATAATATGCATATGGGGCATTATACCTTTTTTCATTTCATGTGTTTCTTTTGATTTAAAAAGACAAGACTCAAATGTTCCATCAGATCTTTCCATGTTAGTTATGTTCCACATTCATAATAAAAAACTACATGAAACTGATTGATGATTCATGTTTCATGTATTTATATGTTCACACCAAATTGTTATATAAACGTTTCATAGTAATTTTGCTGAAGTGTCACATTGCTGTTATATTTTAGCAGTCAGGAATTATGTGTGTGGTTGTGTTTTCTTGTACTTTGGGGTGAGGGGCTGTCCCCCCCCCCCTCCAGGTCTGCCAGTTGCTGTGGGATATGATGTGTGTGAGGAAGACAGGGTGAAGTGGGGGGCTCCCTGTTTTACGTAAATAGGCTTCACTGTGGCTGGTGAGTTGATAGAGTGATTAAGGAATAAAAGTGAGCTCCTTCCAGATAGTGACCAAATTACTGGTTTTTCTGTTTTCTTTTCCCCTGCTGGTGTGAGTCTCCTCTGGGTTCTCTGCTTTCCACAACTCAAACACATGCTGGTAAACATGAAATGGCTAGGCTGAATTAGCCCTGTGTGTGTGTTTGTGCACACCCTCTCCTGTCTGGGCTGTCCCTTGGCTTGTGTTGAGGTGCCTGGATAAACTGCAGGCCCCCCTGGGCAGGGGGAGCACTTTGGTAATGGATGGATGGATGGATGGATTCCTTTTAATAAAATATTCTGATTATTAATAGCACCAAAACCCTAACCAAGCAAGATATCAAAGCAATTGAGTAATTAACCAATTAATTACAGTATTTAGGGTGATGTAAATGAGAGGAAATGCAATGGAAATGTGTACTGGCTTTTATGATATGAAATTCAAGCCTTGTGCACCTGTGATGTTCTGAGCAGAATGTTTCAGTATCTGACATGACTGGTTAGTGAGTAAAAGTGATTTGTGACTGTGAGAGAAGGATTTCTAAGGCCTTTGTTCAAGATAAACGTTTTAATCCTGGTACTGAAATATATTTTTTTAAATATAAGATTGCTATTTATCTTTTTTTTTTGGCACACATTACTGATGAGAATGTTGGACACTGTGGCTGATACTGATACTGTATTTCCATTTCCATAATGTTAATGTCCATATGTTAAACCATTAAGTATATATATGATTGATGTGTTTGAACTCAAAAGTAGGAGGTATCGCACATAATTTCAGTCCAGTTTGAGTGTAATAAAAATGACTAACTGAAGTAAATTGTAAACATCTGTAAATCTTCTTTGGGTGTAGTGAATATTTTACTTTTATGGTGAAACCTCTCATCATTCTTCATGTCTTAACATGAAGACCTTTGTCGACTAATCCTATCTTAAATGTCTCAAAGGAATGCTGTATAATGTTAACGTCTTTCATCACACCTGTCTCAAGAAAAATAAACAAATACACACATACATACACACGTATACATAAAGTCTTTGCGTTCTGTTTTAATCTTAGACATTAAGTTCTAATTTCTCCACCACGGCTATTAATTATTGTTAAACAGCCTACCTGCATATTAAATATTAGACTATTTTAACTGCTACTAAAACAACAGCATGCTTACAATATTAGACGGATACAACATACAGCATGTTCGGAAATAATTAACTAGCATCTCTTGTGTCTTGTGTAAGAAAACAGGATGTATTTTCAATGCCCATTTTTATTTTGCATTGTTAACTTTCTAAGGCATTGCTAAATAAGCATTTTGGATATTTCGATAAGAAAACGATATACTGAACAAACTAGATAAACTTATATTCAATAATCAACACACGTGGTTGACATTGTATTATTTTAATATAGCGTGTTTGCATGTGTGTAATAAAACAGGTCGAAAACGCATCCAGGCTTCCGCATATTTGGATTTGTTGTAATTAATTTTGTGAAAGGTCATACAGAGTAAATCTTGCCCCACATGACATAGAAAAACACGCGCTGATGACGTAATTTTTATGCGACAGTTTCTCATCGAGCATTTGGACTGTTTCAGGTTGTCTGTCGATATATGTAGTACTGGTGTTTAGTAGTGTTCGTGGTAAAGGTTTTAATTGTTTTCATTGTCGTGCTGTTTATCGACAGAAATGTCCAAACAGAATGGCAGTTCTTTCCCGATTGATGGTATCAGTAACATGAGAATTACTTCTTTGTTCACCTTCTTGCTTTCTGTAAGTATGCAGTGTAGTGCATACGGCAGTAATAAAAGTTAACAATTGGCATCAACATCTTATGACCAGTAACTGAAATTAAATTTAACATGATATAGCTACACACGATCGCATACACTGTTATTGTGTAAGCGCTATACCGAGGAAAAACAGAATTTTTTATTTTGGTTTTCATATTGGTTGTTCGTGTTATCGTTGTCACGTTTTGTTTTTTAACGATTTAGTAACTAAACTCTTGTTATCAGATTGAATGGTCGGAGTCCTGGCTGATCGGCTTGCTGCTGTTTCACGTGCTCTGTGTCACGGTCACTCTCCTGACAATTAAATTCTATCGACTACAGATCTGTCATTTCCTTGTGATGGGTATGTTCCCGTGTAAGTACGTACCTAAGTTATAGGTTTTCAACTCAGGCGGCATTTAATAACTTAATATTACTTGTTATTCATTCTCGCCAGTTTTTTTGGTGTACAGTGCAGAATATCTGAATGAAATGGCAGCTATACATTGGAGGTATTTCTTTAATTTTACTATTCTTATTATTTTGTCTTTCATAAAATAGCGTGACTTTAATATTTTGACAGCTGAGGTATTTGCAGTTTCAAGTACAATATTTTGCCATTGAATATCTGTTCAAATGTACAAATTTATGATTCTGTTCTTTAAGGATTAAGAAGACGTTACATGAATTAAATAGCATTTGGTTTATTCTTTTAGATTTGCTAAAACATTTATTAAACATCACTTGTATTAAATGATTGTAATGTTAGTCAGTATCGATAAAGCAGTCAAAGTACTTGGGAAAACACAAAAGTGCCAGTTTTCTCTTTTTGTATTAAGGTCATTCTCCAAGTACCAGTACTTCGATTCCAATGGAATGTTCATTTCGCTGGTGTTTTCTGCACCTCTCCTGTTGAACACACTAGTCATTGTGGTAAGAGTTTTAAATACCACATCAGCTGTTTGAAAGCACAGCCCACTAATACAGAAAAAGAGAAGGCAGTTTACTTACAAGTTACTAACTAAAATTGTAATGATTTTACTTTCACAGGGCGTGTGGGTTTACAGGACATTTGCAACAATGACAGAACTTAAAACCTTGCAGGTGAAAAGGAAAGCTAAGCAAGAAAGCAGGCAGAAAAAGGAGTGAAGTGATGACCTGGAAGAGGATGTAAAGGTCCAAGTGTGGCTATATTGTCACAGCAATGTCAGGTCACATGTTTTGACAAAAAAAAAAAAAAAAAACCCTAGTACCCACACATACATATGTTCAAACTGAAAAATACTGGGAAATGATTGTATCTTTCTGATGATTGGGGAAATGCTTCTGTAAATCAATAAGTATTTGAATGTCAGTTAAATCATTTTTTTTCTTAAAGTGTGACTTATGTTCAGAGAACGTGTGCGCAGTTGTTTAGTAAAAGAACTAAACCTAGAATAAGTGCTACTACTTTTACAAATACCTTGAGTTTTTCTTTTTTGTAGTCTGCTTTCAGTTATTTTTCAAGAACTCTGGATGTAAATAAGATGACATTTTTGTGTTTAGGGGATTTAAGAGTAAATCCTTTGCCTTTAAAACCAAACTGTTTTCATAATGTGTGCAACATTTTGTTCAATAAGTCCTTAAATCCATGCAAAATCTAGAGTATGGCAAGTATCCAGTTTTAAAGCGATTTCACGCTTAGAAATACCATTTTTGAAATATTTGTTACCAGAAGGTGGCACTGTGGTGTAGGATTTGTGAATTCTCGTTCCAGAACATTCACTGTAAATTGTAGTCAATAAAAGTACAAGCATACTTTAGTGCCAGATAGTCTTTGGTGCAATTTGTAGTACAAGTGTTTTGTAAATGAATGTGTGACTCTTCTTTTTCTAAGATTTAATTAAGGTTTGTCTTTCTGATGAGTGTCTAGGAAACGCTGTCTGCAGGGGCCAAGATTCTTAATGATGTTGCTCATTGAGTCATCCATTAAAAATCCAATAATCATTGTCAGGTATAACATATCTGCATTTATGTGGGTCTGCTTTCTAAATTGAAAGCAACTGTAGCCATAATGGGTTTCATGATTGCAATCAATACATTTGTGTGTTTTCATTTGAGTGTCATAATTACAAATGTAGTACCATGAAATCCACAAAATGCACACCTGAAGATCTGGCTCAAATTCTGAAGGACTTCAGGACCAGGTCTTCAATTGTTATGCTATTCCAACGATTATTGTGGAATTGTCATATGTCTATTGGAACAGCATGACGTTTTATTCATAGCACTACATATCATTTGAAACTTTGAATAAATAATTAGGGTTCATATTTTGCAGTAAATATTGTTTTACAAGAATTTGGATTAATTCCAGAAATTCCTCTTTCTTTGTAAGCATGAGTGACCCTTTCCAGTCAACCATGTTCACATTGTAGTCTGTTTCTGCTGTGTCTTTGTGATCATTTTCCGTTCTTTGATTACAGGATCCGTTACAATCTTGTGCCACTGGCAGCTTTTGAGTTTTTTACCTCACTCAAGATATGGAAAATGCAGCATCACACCACACTGACGTAAACTGAGAAGTGCTAATGCACTTCCAAGGAACCGGCAACACTGCTAAACTACCGTAACTGTGGGTATAATGTCAAACTGTTAATTTCACATTTGTTGTCCTTCAGAGTAGAAAGTTAGTAACAAGGGAAAGAAATTTGTATTTTTGTTTATGTAAATACACACACGTGTGTGTGTGTGTATATATATATATATATATATACACACACACACACGCTTTGTCATAGTGTTACACGACCACAATGTCCAATAACATCCATGGCTCAACATACATTTTCTTTCTACTGCATTACCTGGTACATGCATGTAACTAAAACAACAGAAATGCAACTTCTTAGAATGGCTCTCATCCTAATTAAGAGATCCATTTGTATTGTAGAGCCTGAATCATTTTCTGGTTTACACTAAAGAACCATTATTATCCATGAATCAGAAATCAATGCTTTTAAAAATACAAATATCGATGGTACACTGGTCAGATCTTGGACAAAAGATGAGCTGACAAGAGCTGAATGCCTTATGAAAAATGAACCCAACTTCCAGTCTTAATTAAATCAGTCTGTATAAGTTTATGTACTAAAGCTGTTGATGATGTTGATTGTTTGCTGCCAAAGGTGGGCGGTCTCATCATTTTAAGAGGCAACAGGTAACCAGAAAACACTTTAAATGCTACTTGTTTCATCCATGGCCACAAAATCAGATGGAGTTTTCTGGGTTGGTTTAACTTGCTTGATTAACACAGTTAATCAAGCAAGTTAACGGTGATCAAAATTAAAAGCGTCCACATTTTCAAGGTCATTTTAATCTTCTTGAGTAAACACAAGCCTAAAAGGAGTGTTTCAGATGGATTTAGACTGGTCATTAATCACGCAATAAAACTTAACTGCATATGGCATTCTTCACTTTGTGCACATGTGCCAGAACATAGGAAGCGGTTTAAATCACTACAAGCTGTCATAAATAAATGTAACTTGACTGAGACTGAGTCTTTGACCCTGTGCTGACTTTTTTTGGTTTTCCTTGCTCTTCTCCAGCATTACGTTCATGTTCTCTTTCCTTGGGATCGCTGACGAACAGCAAGCTGACATTTCTCGCTGTGAAGCCGGTCTGAAATCCTATACAGCACTTCCTTGTGCTTTGATTCATTCTTTTCTCTGTCAGATTTTATCAGTATTCTGAGCCCTCACAGAAGAGAAGACCCCCCCTCCACTCAATGACACCAGGATGTTTGAGCACGGTGGTCATAATGCTGCTCAAAGTGGCATCGTGTCACATGTGACTGTGTCAACTGTAAAACCAGATGCGACTCTTTAAATTTGTAAAAATAAATTTATAAATATGTTAGGTGGCCTGGTGGGTAAAACATCAGGGTGGGATGCAGAAGTCTCCTGGCTTGAATCCTAGGACAACCAAGTGTGTCCTTGTGCAAGATGCTCTGTGCTAGCTCCCTGGGTGCCACATGTGGCTGGGTGCCCACTGCTCTCCTCAGGAGATGGGATAAGTGCAGAGAACCAGTTTCCCCATTGTGGGACTAATAAGCGATTAAAAATGTGATATCATGTCACCACAGAATATTTTGCCACATTTTACATGGTGTTAGGTCACTCTAGAGTTCCATGAATGGAAGCCGACAGCAATTTAATTTTTTACTTTTTAGGGTAATGCATTAGAAATACATACATACATGTACTGTGTACATGTATCCATGCATGCACATTTGATGTAGACACAGAAGGTATTATAAACAGTTATAGAACCTACATTATGACACATAGTAATCATAAGAAACACTTTGTCAGGTAAAACTGGAAATTTGTTACAGAATTATGTTTAGTTTATGCTCTGATTCTCTGATGAAGATCAGGTTTCAATGAAAAAAACTATGGTGCACCAAGAACTATATTATTCAACAGTTTTTATTTACCTTATAGGGAAACAGTTGTGGAGTTTGCATGTTCTCCCTGTGCTTGGTGGGTTTTCTCCAGGTGCTCCGGTTTCCTCCCACAGTCCAAAGACA
>JABJVR010012031.1:0-44179 GCA_025773905.1 Chitala chitala | reverse complement strand
AACTTTTTAGTATTTTATTTATATTTATATATATATATATATATATATATATATAATATGTATATATATTTTTTGGTCTGTTTATGTGTTCGCACGCAACAGTAGCAATAACCACAGCAGCAGCGCATGAGCAGGACATGGATTCTTCATGTCCCACACAGCTCTCTCTCAAACAACTCATGACAAATTGTCACTGTCAGACTGCACAACATGGATATAGCTTAAATTAAAGTCCTCTAGGCTCTTCCAGTGGAGCCAGACTTAAGGACTGGGCCACAATTATTCCATTACACCACTTGTGGTGAGCCCTATTATTAAGGCAATCTTTTCTGAGTATCTTGTTTTCCAGATTCAGTATCATTACTGTAAATATGCTAGTGTGGCGAAAATTATTAAATAATACTTTGTGTGTCACATTGTGCCAGAGAAACTAAAGCTGTCGAGACTTGTAAGGTCTATTTTGCAGAGTTTAATGAAGCGAAACGCAAAGGGCGAATCATTATTACACAAAGAAAGTTGAACAATAATAAAGGCAATACTGGAGAACATCGAGCATACAACAAACACCAGGCAAGGCAAGAACGTGGGACATATAGAAAACAAACACGGACTGGGAGAATCAGAACGTACACAAGAAAGCTGTGAAATCAGAGGAAAAGCCAGAAAGCCACAGGAAACACACAGGGATGTCATCACCTGGCTAAGGCATAGTGCAAACAGTAACCTAAAGTAGTGCGAGAAACGACAAAAGAAATGGGTGAAAACACTGAAAGAATGAGAGTGAAAATAACAAGGACACGGGTACAGTGATACAGAGAACGACGGAGCGTAAACAAGTGAGCCCAGACCTCCCTGACACATCATCGCATTATGCAGCAGATATATTCAAAAACGAGTAATTTCAGTTAAAATTAAAGAAACATCAAAGAAATTAATAAGTGAGATGAATTAGAAAAGAAAATGTTTGCTGGATTTAAATGTTTCTTGCAATTGTAATTGTGGAGACCCAGAGCACAGAACAGCATTGTGTAGTAATTTACACTACAAAACCATGCATGATATTTATTTGTTAAAGGTGCTTATCTAGTTCAAGGTGAAAGCTGTCATCAGACACCAGGCTGGGTACCACCAGTCAAACACAACATGTTCTCGTGTGCAGCAAGCTCAGTCTGAAGACATTATGCCACACCAAACCACGTGTGTGTGGATTGAACGTGTCAACGGTAACTGTTAGAAGAAAGCACGCTAGAACTATATGCAAATTCCATACAAACACACACACACACACACACACACACACACACACACACAGTAATACACAAAATCTTTGCAATGTCTGCCCCCTGAGTAAGCATACTGTATATTTATTTAGTTTTTATATTTCTGTGACCACTGACTTTAACATGTATATAATACTTATATATATATATATATATATATACAATATTATAGTAATATATATACTAATTTACAATATATTTATTGCTGACACAATACCCTGTTAAATGTACCACAAGTTACTGAAAAACACATCCATCCATTATCTTAACCGCTTATTCCTGGTGAGGGTCACAGGGAAGCCTGGAGCCCATTCGGCACAGGGCAGGGGACACCCAGGGCGGGGCGCCAACCCACCACAGGGCACACACACACTACAGGCAATTTGGACTCACCAATCAACCTAGCCTGCATGTTTTTGGACTGTGGGAGGAAACCGGAGCACCCAGAGAAAACCCACCAAGCACAGGGAGAACATGCAAACTCCACGCACACAGACCCAAGGCAGGAATTGAACCCCAGGCCTGGAGGTGCACGGCAACAGTGCTAACCACCACGCCACCTGGCTGAAAAACGCAAAAATTTGCAAATCTTTAAATCTGGAAAAGTTCACCTTTGTTGGGCTAAGACAGAAATGATATTATGGACTTATTATTGTTCCGTAGAGGGCTTGTGTTCATATTCATGACAATATGAGATGGCCCTATGTAGGAGGACGGCACTGCATTACACCACACAAATGAGACAGACAGGTCCTTGTTGCTAAGAAATTTAACGCATTGAGTGCTAACCTTGCATTGGGTCCTGGTACACATTCATCCACATTTTCTTCAGCCCTGTTCAGTAGTTTTGGCAAGTTCTGGTGAGGATCAGCTCTTCATATCTTAAATCATGTGTCATGCTGATTTAGACAAATCAAAATCAGTTTTCATTTTTAATCAAACGCTATCAGTGCTGCTATGCAAACCTTAGATCTTAGATTGCTTCACCTTCACAGACCACTCCCAAAGATTAATGCAAAGTAAAACACACAGACATCTGACTTTCCTTATTTATTTGGAAGAGTGATACCCTTTAGCACATTGGCACTGATTTTCCTGGTGTTAATTATTCTGTGATAACACTGGAACCGATTAAAAAGACAGAACAGAGCATTTCTGGCCTGCTTTTTTTCAGCCTTGGAGAGGGAGATGCTCCACAACTGTCTGACCTGCTTTACAAGATAAGACTAGGGTTAGGGTTAGCACTACGTTAGTATGAGCCGATGTTCCTATGGAAAAATCAGTAAAAAAACAACAGTTAGAGTGTTACTATGACAGTTAAGGAACATGAAAATGAAAGGCTATAGTGTTAAATGTACCTCAAAGAAATTGTGTGAAACTTAAATGGCTGCCTGAGGCAGTGGGCAGTCCACCTATAGTACTGCTCTCTACAGAGCAGGACTGATTCATGGCAAATAGACATTAGCATCAGATATATTGAAGATGAAAGCATGGGCACTAAAAGCTGGGTTCAGACTATGCCATGACCCTTGCTGGAAGTGAACAGTTTTAAAATGTAGCAATCATCTTGAGTGCAACTCTCTGATATGTGTTGAAATAAATGTTTACATATTAATGAAGGCAATAACTTAACCTGTGTGTGTATATATATATATATATATATAGCCAAGTTGGTGCTTATTAATCACTGAAATTATATTTGTCAACACTGCAATCAGGGGTGGTGTGTCTAAAAAATAATAAAAAGACTAGCAAGGATCGACCATCCTTCATGTCTGGCTCAGAGGAACTGATAAGTACAGTTCTCACTTGTCGTGCCCCTGCTTGGGGAAAAAAAAAGGGATGTGATATATTTTCTTCAGTTGCTTTTTACATGAGTCTACACTATAATTCTACCAGAGATGTGCTGTAAGCTGTTACAAATTTGCATGAAGTAAAGATTAATTTCCTGTACAATTTTCCTGTTCCTGTACGGTCGCCATGACAGTAAGGTGTTGCTTGGCTTGAAAAGGTGGCTTAGGTGCCACTGGACAAAGATGTTAATGATAATGAGGGGTGGATTAACACCATCTTTATAGAGGCCATTTAAATGTGATAGGATGTATCAAAATTGACACCACCAGTGAAACTCAAGCTGCCTGTTGAAATGAAATTAATCGTTACTAAGGAAACTGAATACTGACTATCAACCAGAAGAGAAGACACTGAAAATAAAGGTCACCACACTAGCAATTTGTAACATCAAATATATTTCTTTCAAGACACAAATAAATAAAAACCACTATTATGTGATTAGTGTTTCTGTAAACACAAAATTTGTAAGATTTAATTTTTAAGACATTTTCTGTGACCATTCCAACGATATTGAGAAATTGGTAATACAACATTTCAAAACTAACTTCTGTCTATGCTTTTGTCCCCTTGTTATTACATATTTTACTGTTGCTAAGATCACATAACACCAAATTCTCTAAATCAACTAGTATTGTACCTCCTCTCAAACTCTGAAAGAAGTAACTTTATGCCACGTCAGTTTAAGGTGAATGCAATAAATATGCATCTGGTGATTACTCCAGGTAGATAATACATATAAACATAATGAGAAATATGTAATATTAATATATTTAAATCTGTCTGTAGATGTGTTTTTTTCTTTACAGTGCCGACACAGCAAGGATAAGGACAAAAGGAGAAAGAAAATCAAAGTGAAGCAATATTGTTTGTTTCAAATTTAAAATGTGCTAAAAGTGTGAAAGATGGTGGCGTGGTGGTTAGCACTGTCGCCGCGCACCTCCAGGTCTGGGGTTCAATTCCCGCTTTGGGTCTGTGTGCGTGGAGTTTGCATGTTCTCCCTGTGCTTGGTGGGTGTGTTCTGGTTTCCTCCCAAAGACATACAGATTAGGTTGATTGCTGTGTCCAAATTGCCTGTTGTGTGGGTTGGCGCCCTGCCCTGGGTGTCCCCTGCCCTGTGCTCTGGGATGGGCTCCAGGTTTCCCTGCGACCCTCACCAGGAATCAGTGGTTAAGATAATGGATGGATAGAAGTGTGAAAGGTCAACAGTTCTTAAGAATTAAAGAAAACCTTTAATTAGTTAGGTTAATTGGGATTAATTTATAATTGCTGTAGATTTTTGCCTTACGTAGACTCATCAGGTGCGTGGGTGGATTTCCCTGGAGTCCTTGCAATAACTATTTGTCTGTTTCTAATTGCAACCATGGGCCCTGTATGCTTGTGTAGCCATAATTCTGAATATTTATTTGAGGTTTTTCAGGTTGTTACTGGACGAAGATTAAGAAATTCACATTTTAAATCCAGTCAAGAACTGTAAAACAGGCAAGGATACTGAATTCAATGCCTCTTACACTGCTGTCTACTCATCTTCATCACAGAGCCAAACAACTCCTCCATAAAAGTAACACATTATCTGACTGAGTGGCTGTTTTAAGAGTGAGAAGTTTGGATAACAGCACTGCAGCCTGAGGAAAAGAAAAAGGATTTACTGGAGGAAAACGATAATGACAGCTTGATTTTTGCCCCACTCTATTGATGTTCTACAGAGGTGCAAATAAGTACGAGCTGAAAGCAGTACAGTTTATTTTTCTAGGCCAAGCGAGAACAAGCTGAAATTGATTTGAACTGGTGACTTTGTTGTTGAAGAACTCCTACTTTGAAACAGGTAAGATGAACATGGTTGTAGGCGTTTCCAATGCAAAGATTGTACCCAAATCAAAAGGTTAGTGTAACCCATATAAGTACATGGCTACAAAATATGTCACAACTATTGTTTCTTCCACAGCTTATTTTATTTTTAAAGAAATTGTCTGGTTTAATTTTTTTGGCGAAAAAAAGAGGGGGTTAGTGCTTCATTAGTTAGATATCAGGTCGTGGTAACATCAAACCTTTTTTTTTTGTTTTATTGTTTTTTAAATTATTTATTTTTTGATTGGGTTTTCACGAAGGCGCAGATCTTCCTTTCTTCTCTGTGCAAAGGTAAACACTGACTGACTTGAAATTATTGTTCAACAAAACAGTTTAGGTTATTTAAGGTTGTTCTTTTAGATGGAAATGAAGTTTCCATGTGTGGATGTTCATTTATCCCCACAATGAGTGTCCAGTGACTGACAGGTGGCTAATTATCATTCAAAGGCAGGGTCAGGTACTATGTCTCTATGTGAATCTCAAACATTTCCATCCAAATTGTTTAGTTTCATCATTGAGTGTAGGTATATTTATGTAAAACAAAAACAATCAAGAATGATGCTTGAAATTTCTTTTAAATTGTGTTTTATGGATACAATTTACTTTATACAAGTGAAATTTTTATTTAGTGTTCTTCGTCAACTGCACACATTTTTTCATATGCGAAACCTGTATGGAAATTAATGTTTATTATACTTGCCGAAATGTATGTTGTATGTGTGGACATATATACGATCCTTTAAATCTCAGTACGTTGTGTTTTAGCTGAATACTGACGTGTTGTTTTACGAACAAAATAATAAACTTTCTAATTTCTTTTCATTGTGAGCCAGCGTTCTATTATTTCTTAGTACCTGAACAAAGTTCCAACAAAGTAAGAAAAAAAGAACACCAGCCCCACTAAACTGAACCCCACAGTCTGTGACACTGTTTCCATTTATCTAAATATGCATACCTTTGGTAGAAGAACTTTTTGCTAATTTTAATTTGTTTCTTTAATAGTAATTTGTGAACGAGTTCTAAAATTGTTTCATTTTATGGTAGTTGTATTTACTTTTGAGTATGTTCCTTTTTAACTGTTGAATTTTTTTAATACTGTGCTCCGATGTTTCAGTCTTCCAAATTCACATCTTTGGTATAAAGATCTGCACTTCAATCTGGACTATTTGCGGTACATTAGCAAATGTTAATATGGTGTTAATATGTACATGTGAAATGAGAACTTCTCAATCTGTGGACGAAGGTAAAAGATTTTTTATTTCCTCTTCTGAATTTAGGATATGCTTTTTAAATATGTACAACACGCATTTCGCTAAAATAAATAAATAAAATTTTAAGTTTTAAATTATTTTCATGGTTTGTGTGTGTGCAATTGTTCTTTGTTTTTAACAGTTTTATCTGAATGCTTTTTAAAACCATAAATTTCTATTGTATTCTGTTTCTCTGCTTTATATATATGCTCTATAGCTTTACTAACAGTGGTATTTAGGGGGCAATTTTCAAAAACTATGAATGTTGCAGAAGCTTAAAAAAGAAATACTCATTTCTTTAGTTACGGTATTTTTTTCTGTAGCAAAAATTATTTTTAGAAATGGTTGAAAACAGCTGTCCTTGCTTACCTTAAAATGTATGAAATGCACATTTCCATTTCTCTTAATTCTTGACAAGTAGAAGGTGACCTTCATGGATTCCCCTTCCAGAGATGCACTAGATGCTGTATAAGTGGAATAATCAATGACTCCCCCATTTTTGGCATTGACAGTTGCAAACTTAAATATTTTCACACACAAGCAAACTAACCGCAGATAACCTCTTGTTTCGCATTATATTTTCCGAGCACTTATGCATTCCTAATGACTTTGTTTAAAAATACTTCTTGTTTATACTATGTGAAAAACGTCATCATGATAAGCAGCAAAGTCATTCATTCACAATATTTTGTGTGGCTGTTGTGCATTTTCACCAAGTCCTAAATGCTTTTTGGTAGAGGTTTTTTTGTTGTCCAGTTAGAAAGATTTAGAAAGGATTTCCCCAACTTTATTGAATCTGTCTGTATGTGTGTGTGTATGTATGTATGTATGTGTGTGTGTTATGAAACCAACAGTACTGTAGAGGATATTTGGTAATTGTCTGGTATATTTACACAAGGTGACTGGGAATAAAGTGGGGATAGTGTTAAATTGGCATGAATGGCTGTACTGAATAACCAGCCTATAAGAGGCTCTGTAAGAGCCCTGGATGGTTCATGAGACCAAATGAAAATGTTGAGCTTCCACCTCAATGAGGTATTTGGTCACTAACACACACACACACACACACAATAGCCTAATTTCCACAAATAAATTAAAAGTAAGAAATGACCAATTACTTGCTTTTGTTCTATTATATTAGTGTACTGCTTATCTTAAAGAGAGACTAGGTGAATTTTGCATATTCTTGTATACACGTGTGTATATATAATATATATAAGAGCACAATATCTAGTGTCCAGTCAGCAATCCAAGAGCTCTAAGACCCATAGTTGAAACACGGTATACAGGTCAAAAGCAAAACCCAAATGAGATGAGTTTGATTTGATTTCCTCTAGATTGTTCCTCAGTACTGTGTGATTCCACTTGAACAGAGTGAAATGGGCTTGCTAGTTCTCCACAACTTTGATCCTGTGAGCTGGCAGAGATAAATTGTCTCTGTTTCCATTATTGCTTCATATCTTTCTGGCTGCAGTGTATAAAATGACATATCATCTTCAGACTGAACATGAATAGAATTCCTCTGTTTTGATTACTACAAGTCCCGATGGCCAGAGTTGGGTAACCAGCGCATTACTGTTACATCACTTAACATTCAGCTGTGAAGTGGATCCACCTTTATGAACTTTTGTCTTCTTTTTCAAGGAAAGGATTTCTGAAACTGTCATTTTCAAATGCCATACTTTAGTTACAATTACCCTCTGAAGTACCACATAGGTAACTGCAGCAGTCTGTTCCCCAACATGTCAACAGGACACAGAGTGTTCGGTTCAAATACCTTTAATTTAAAAAATGTATAGCTATAAATGCAGCATTTGCAGACATAATGATATTTAAAAGGCACTACACATTTAGGACCTTAGCTGACCCTTTTGTCCCTAGCCAATACAGTGTTCATCCATTTGTACAACTGAATAGTTTAATAGTTTTAGTGGAGAAATTAAGGACAGGCACCATTTCAGTAAAAAGTGATACCTTCTTAAAATGTCCAGGAAAGGAAGCTTATATATTTGTTAAATGAACATTAATTTGGTATGTATAGTCCGTTTACTTTACTTATAAAATAAAATAAAACTAACCGAGACCTTCAGCTCAATTATCGGTTTGGAAAATTAATGGTTGGAAATACAAGCAGGATTGATATGTTTTTGTTGTGTACAAAATGAAGGAGAAGGGAAAAGTCAGAGTGATATTTAACATTAGATATGGATTCAGATCATACCTCAAGATTGATCTAATTAATTTTTCCATTACACCACTAAAAGGAAAAGAAAAACAGAAGTGGGCCTTCAGTTTGCATCTCATTTCTGCATAAATCCTGCAGTTATCGCTATATTTCATGTTTCCTTTCCTACCCGAACCCACAGTGCAGAGCATTACAGAGAATGAAAGTTGTCGAGTCTCCAGCCGGTTGTTGTTCTTGTAAAACATAAATTGAATTTTTGTTGTTACCGCCAGCCTTGGATTACAATGGGACACCACAATACTTCAAAAGAATTGAAAATGACATTCCCGAAACATGAGGCTGGAGAGAGCGCCTTGATTTCAAAACTGCACCCCAAAGAGTCCAGGCCACTGAAATAAAGGATTCAGAGGTGTGCCTTACAGGCACAGAAAATGCAGTTTGTGGGGCAGAGGGGGGGTTGAACTGGCTCAACAGCCCCAATCATCTGTAATACAGAATTATCAGAGCACGGCAGATTCCACATTAGTGAGGTTCACAAGTCGACACAAGACATTAAAAAGAGGTATGTCTACTGGCCAAAGCCTACCTCTGAGCAGAACTCCAGCAGGAGCGTTAGGAGCATCTTCTGAGTTAGATGACAATAGAATAGACCTAAATTCTTGCTGCTTTGCTTCTTAAGCTTGCATAAATTGATTCTCTGGCTTCTATGCAAGAGCCTGTCTGATATCTGGAGACTAGGGACAAATAGATGAGGGCTGCTGACCTAGAGGAATGGTCTTTTAAAAAAAAAAACATTTAGTCAATGCCATGCACCGGATACAGGTTACCATAACCACGTAGCCTGACTGACCCTAACCAGCCATTACATTTACAAGGTTTAAACATGTATATTTTAAAACCAGGGCATTGATAGTGTACACACTGTTGTATAGCAGTGAAACTGTATGAGACTCCTCTTTGAATTGTGAGGTCTAACAATTGGCAGTAATAATTGGTGATTTTATTTCATTTGAGCGCAGTTTACGGTAGGTGCCATTTTAACACAGCAAGTTCATCTATTCACCAGCACAACAAATCCTTTACTGTAGAGATGAATACTTATTTATTTGTGAATTAGTTGCTCCAAACTGATGTGCTGCACTGTAATTTAGGGTTGTTAAAAATACATTAGTCCTGATGTTGATGGCTGGTAAAGGCATTTAATTTAATTGCTTTGCAATTTACTGTCCCAAGAGGAGTGATGGTTCAATAACTGAATGTTCACCCATCACAGTGCTCTTTAAACACTTTACACATGTAGCCCTTCACTGTACTCTACAACAGAGAAGAAACAAAAAACGAGGTAATACTTCCAAAGAAGGACATGCAGACATGTAACACACAATGTGTAATGTTTAATATAATGCAACGCCTACCACAGACATGTAACACACAATGTGTAATGTTTAATATAATGCAATGCCTACCACAGACATGTAACACACAATGTGTAATGTTTAATATAATGCAACGCCTACCACTAAAAGCCCTCACAGTTAAAGTATGTAAGACACGTGTTGTTTAATAGTGCAAGCAATACCTAATACCCAAAGAACTTAAAGCATGTAACACGCAATGTGTAAAGTTTAATTCTGAATTCAATGCCTAACACTAAAAGACCTAAGAGTAAAAGTATGTTAACTTTGCTCTAGTAATTCTCAGCATGTTTTTCTACATGAGGCAATAAGACGTGGTCGCTCTTAAGCTGATCGAATGCCTGCCCCATCATTTCTGCAGAAAGATATGGAGCTTGATAAACATAATGAGTTTTGAAGGGTGACTTTTCCCTTTACTCTAAATGTAGGTTGCAAATCATAGCTTGCAGTTTTTCTCTTGTTTATATACAGTGGGCCTGTGCAGAGAATGTCAATAAGGTATTGACTTGGATCCAGTGTTACCTATACCTTCAAGGCCAAGCAAAAACAGAGTACACAATATAAATTACACAAGCAAAACCAAACAATTAAATGCTCTGACCAGATATTGATAAGTAAAAAATGGGCAATTGATGGAAGTAAAAGGAAAAAAATCTCATTTTCTTTCAGTATGTGTCTAAATTGCTATGAAGACAAGCATTCCAAGTTCAGGAATAGACGTTAAATAGCATAAGACAAAAACTCTTAACTGGAGAATTGGTATTACGGAAATCAATATCATCCTTCAGTTCCATAGTCTTTTGGGTCTTATTTTGCATGTGTATTTTAGTGTTTTCTCACAGCAAATGCGAGAAGCTATGCTGGCGAGAGCGCCCAAGTTTCAGCGCGGGGGTCCTGCTCAAGGAGGGTGCCCTGTCTGCTGAAAGTCAGCTTTGCCCCGACAGGAAGCACGAGCGCTGTCTGATTTGCGCTGCCAAGGTCACGACGGGAACGTGGATAGCTGTGGTAGTGAGTAATCACTCCTTCCCACAACCTCGCCGTCCAGGCTCTGCAGCCTCAGATAGCGGCAAATGGAAAAGAGCACAAATCGCCCACTTTGTCCAGGGGGCTTATCTACGAAGTCAACTTCCTAGATAAGTTCAACTTCTATTTTTGGAGCGGTTTTAGGTTACAGGCTGTGCATGCATGCGTGCATTCGTAGTTTTGTCTCTGTGTGCATAAATGGCTTCGGCTTCTAAATTGATCCTGACTCTACGTGTAAAATAAACATGCACAGTGATAGGCGAACAACTGTGCCTTGTTTAAGACAATAGTGTGGATTTACAGTAGGATATACTGGGTGAATTCCCTAAGTGCTTTGAGAAGAACTTTCAGACACACTCATACACAACACATACACTTATGCATCATCACACAACCTCTGGGCGTTGAGAGAAAGGACAGTGAGGAGGATTTCTTTTTCTTCCACAAAGTGTCATCGTAACGCACACTGCAGATGAAAATTTTTTGTAGCACAGCTTGGAAATTGTAATGGCAATTGCATAATGGCAACATCAAGAGGCAGAATTTAATGACATGCCCCAGAATGAAAACCCCTTTTGTCCTCTATGGAGTCGCATGAGTCACTTGGCTTTAAAAAAGGCCCAAATTGCTTCAGCAAACTGCAATTTTGAGTTCTAACAGAATCGTGTGCACAGAGGGTGACAGAGGCCATCGATGATAGGTCCGCAGTACTGTAATTCAGTTTTTAACCCCAGAAGGCACATATACATTATGAGCAGGGCTGGGGGATAATTATATATGAATTTTTATTTTGCTCAGGCAGTAATAGGTTATGGAAATATTGCAATATACAGGAGAACATTTCACATAATTAGGCTACTTTAATGTCAGTAGGTGAAAGAAATGTAAATGTTGCATTTACAATCTATTGGTTGACATAAAAGGTAGTTCTATAACACATGTAGCATTCATCTTTTTGTTAAATAGCATTTTTTACAAACAAAGAATAATAATAAACGTATTTTATTGCCGTTCTTCGAATTGGTTTACAGTTCATTAAGAATAGGAAATCGTGCCGTTTCCTACGTTTTAATTTTTAAAAAATGAAACAAAATGCAAATAATCAGTATGTTGTCTTTCACATCACAGTGATGTACACCATCGTTTACCATAATCTCCGCTGAAAAATCACATGAGGTTTCCATAGTGACAACTTGAAATTTTCCCAGCTAAAATGTAAGAGTGATTAATTAGATTAGTCAAACACGACCAAGTCAACAATAAACCTTCACAAAAGAAGCCGTGAATGAGCGATGAGTCTGCCATTTGTGTTCTTACTGAAAATCTTTGTTAGAAGTTCATTTAACGGCATATTAATACAAGCATTCTTCAATCTGTCAGTAAGAAGGCTGCTTGGGATGACATAAATTAGCAAGATTTCCTGCAAGTGGAAAAAAAAAGTTTACGTGACAGGTATGTATTTTGTAGCTGCTTCCTTTAACCTGTCAGTGGGTGGCGGTTATCAGGCCAGATTAATTATGTAAGTAAATCATCTCAGTAATTTGAGAGATCTTTCTTTAAAGGAGCAGAGCAGAGCAGAGCGTGATGCTACTAATGAATCGAACAGTGTGTACGTGTTCCAGTTAGACATTTCTCAGGAAACACTCGTGAGATTTGATTGTTGTTTTATTGCAGATATAGGGACATCTACCTCTGTGTGACTTTTTTTCTGTTTTCTATTTATGTTTAATGCATTTCTGACTGACCAGCATGAGTAACAATTCCCATCTTGTTTAAATTTAATAATGTAGAAGAACAATGAAAGGTCTAATAAATATTAATAAATCATGTTTGACCATTGAGTAATTGGATTTCATCTGTACTGTCAAAATACATTCATCCAAAAACATATTTATAGTTGCAGACCTTTTTCAAATGATTACAAAGGAACATTAAATCATTTCTGCACACTGACAGTATTTAATAATTTTTTTGTATTTATTTTTATATTGTAATGGAGTTTTGTAATGCACAAAATATTTTGGTTATTCAATTTTTGCATGGTGAATGGATCCCATATTGATTCTGGAAAAATATTTCTTTTGGGTACAATAATTACATCCTGTCAGCATAAAAAAAATTTAGTTTTTACAAACTAACAAAACTTTTCTACACTTCCCAGTATGACTATAATGTAGATGTTAAGGTAATGTTATTCCATAAATTTAAATAATGCATCACATTCATATTAATGTTGAAATAAACTTTGCAAGTATAAAAATATAAATTATTACTAAATCCTACTAGTAAAAAGGCCATATTAAATTAACAGTTTTAAACCCAATATTTATTTTTCCCCAATTTGAAGGCTGCTTCAAATAACAAACCCAGAAAGAAGCACACAAAGAATTTCTTTTAAACTTGCAAGTCATTTTTTTGTGAAAAAGTTCATATTTAACTAGTTCTGTTCTGCTGGATTTTTTTTTTTTCAGTTTCATGGTTCATATTATAATTTCTACTGAAATCTTTAGGGCTCAAAACGTGGCTCACAGTGGACTCTGGAATGATTCTAAAGGTGGCCATGTACACGCTGAAGGCAGAAATTTATTCGTAGAGCCTTTTTTAAGAAACCTGACAGGAGCAGACAAGACAGGAGCAGACAAGAGTCACTTTGTATCAAGAACAACTAACTAATATGAGCACATGTGCATAAAAAGCAGAGAATTAATAAAAAGGATTATGATGGCACACAGTCATGTGAACTTGGTGTTAAGAAGAAATCGTACAGCCAAAAAATGAGCTGCGTTTCTCCTTTGAAAATCCATACTGTATCTTCAGTTGTCAGTCCAGAATGCGCACAGTAACTGCTGTTTGTTCATTGAGAGAAAGGGCTAGACAGCTGAAATTATTTTATTTATCTAGGGGCAATGAAGTAACACAGAATACCATTATAATACATTCAGCATTCAACTTTCAAGAAATAATAATAATAATAATAATAATAATAATAATAATCTTATAAAACAAGCAAATTACAGTTTCTCCACATTGACCAAAGCAGTCCAGGGTCCCATTTGAAATGTACAGTACAACACCTCCCATTATAGGATCTGAACCTATATGCTACCTAAATAGAACCTTGAGGAGCACCCTGGAATAAGGCACTCTTTCTGTGTAATTAAACTTCACAGAGCACGGGGGGCCTCCATTAATGCACCAAAGCACTGATTACAGTCATAATGACATACATGTTACCTTAGCTACTAAATTTATAAAAGAACTGTTAGAACTCCATACTGTTAAAATGAGAGACTGCAGTATTTATGTTGAGATTATCCCTGTTGCCACATACGTTGAAGTGACACTGGGCAGCTTTGTCAAAGTTTGCACAGGTATAACGTAAAAGGCATAACGGACTACATTAACTGAAAATAGAGCTGACATGCAAATGAAACAGGTTGCAAATTGTTCTTTAAAAGTAGTTACATTGAATAGCCAAAAATTTTGATTGGTACATATTTTGACAAGTGAATTTAATCTAGTTTTTTTTTCATGCTTTGCTTCAAACTCTGTAATGGGTTGGCGCCCTGTCCAGGGTGGCCCCTATAGGCTGTCTGGAATGAGCTCCAGGCCAACTGTGACCCTGAACAGGATAAGCAGTTGGGTGATAGATGGGTGAATGGATGTTTTGCTTTGGCAAGAAAGCATGCACATCCCTGATGGCATATACAGTAAATTCACTATGCAAAGTACAAACTTTAATTCCAACACATACTTTCACCCAAATCAATACTGCTTCCCTCATCTTATTATTAAGCACAGGATGTAATGCTGCTACAACTGGGGCTGTAGACCACATTGCATACACGTACAGTTTATAATAGATACTTTCATACTTTTACTTAAGTAATATTACAATAGACGACTTTGACTTTTACTTAAGTAATTTTATAGTAAAATATCTGAACGTTTACTTCAATGTGGCTTTCAGGTACTTTATAGGACACTTATCTTACCCCAGTTGTACTAAATGCATTTTATTTACATTTAAGTGAACTTTTCACCAAGAACATTTGATTATTTGCGTGTTTTATGAAAAAAACAAAAAAAAAGTAACCACATGGATTCCTAAATCAGCGCACAAAATTTACAACTATTCAGTTATTGTCTCAACTTGGAAGTCACACAGACTCAACTAGCAAGGACAAACACTCTTAGGTTTTTGTTTTTTTTTTTTAGTACAATTGCAAATGTTTTACATCCTCTTCATGTAAAAACTCAAGAACAGTGAAGGTTATCAGCATTTAAGAAGTTCAGTTATCTGTTTAAAAGGTTGATGTATGTATTTTTCATATTCGCTGTCCCTTTACTTAGACATTACTTCCAGAGGACTGGGGAGTGGAGGACTGTCTCTAAAGTCTATGTAATACAATGACCTCAAAATTTAGATTCAATAAACAGAAATGTAAGGTTAGGAACACTGGGGGGTAAATGCTTAACACATAAGCAGATGTAACTATAAATCATCTGGACATAGGGCCACTCTGGGCAATTGACCATCTTGTGACTGGATGAACCTGAAGTACTTGACCTTGAGATGGTACGATCAGTTTAATTCATGTGGTTTTGTAGCACTGGTCAGCACCAAGGACTGTCATTTCAGACAAAAGAATTTTCTCTTTAGTCCAAACATCAGTTTCTAAATTTTTTATGTATTTTTATTTTGTTATGGGAAAGTGAATTTTTATAATGAATTTGCAGTGTTTATTTGCATTTTAATTTTATAAAAACTGTGTAACAGAGTACAACAGGTTATACTTCCCTAAAACATTTTGGACAATTACAGGTAACCTTTAAGTTTCTTACCAATATTCTGCATTTAAAACCAAATTTTTCCCCCCAAAATATTACCATTTCTTTTTCACTTGACTTTTGTTGGTTTCAATATGACATAAAACTTAGAAAAAGATCTGAAACGATTTCAGTTTTTACATCATTATATCCTGCAATTACAGTGGTGCATAGACTTCTTAAATCCACTGCGTGTGTGAAAACACAAAAACGCTGTATTTCCTAATGCAGAAATAAATTAATTTTAACTGTACTCTGCATCTTCAAAAGAAAATTAAGAAAATGTGTACATATCTGGTACATAATGATATAATGATAACCCTGGACCACAGGGAAGATAATTAAGATGCCAACATTTGCTGAGCTTAAACTTAAAAGTTCAGCAGTAAATAAAAATAGTAGGTGGGAATGTTTGATTCTGATTGCTTGGCCTTTAGTTGGACTGCTATCAGTAGAGTCCTGTCATATTGTCCGATACATGTGGGAGTTACACTGGAGCGAACAATAGAAGTGAAAACTGAAAAGGTCAAGAGCTGCAAGCCATTTGACATTTCTTGACCACTGTAGATGACTTTTATGTGCGTGGACCAGGTGGCGTATTGATGTTGTCGGAGTTTGCTATTATTTTAATAACTGAATCAAAAGCATTCCGGTATCATTAAAATTAACTGCGGGGTGCACAACATTTCTATATAAAATGCTATCTGCATGTCAGATGATTTTCCTTGCAGGGGGAAATATAACATTTAGGCTCACTCTAGATGTGAGTAAATTCTTCACTGAAAACTGAACCTAATAAAATTGAAATTGAAAAATGGTAAAATTGACAGATTTATGAACACAGAGGAACAAGTAATGAAAAAAAAACATTCTCATAATGTAATATTTGGTCATTAGACCGTACTTGTCTTTCAGTGATACAGTATGTATTCACAACTGGATGCTATGATAAAGGAAAAGAGAATGAAACAAAGTATTCAAGGTATAATTCCAAAAATAAGATCATCTGTGAGAGCATTGCCCTTCATAAAGGCTAAAATTCTTCTAATTCTTGAGAATAAATTAAAATCAAGACATATAGGATGTGTTATGTGAAGACATTGATTATTCTCTGCTGCAAATTGTCAGTTTTCATTTCTGCCTGATTGGTAGAATTCAGTTCAATTCAATTCAGTTTATTCTTATATAGCACCTTTTACAAGAAGGTGCCTCAAAGCGCTTCACAGAAGAAATTGCAGATCTTACAGAAATAACAGCAAGTGACTGATTAGAGTTAAAATATGAATAAATACAAATAAAGTCAGTCAACAGCAGACGAGAAGAACCAAAAACTCCATAGTGTGGTGAGATATGAAAAAACCTCTGGGGGCCCACGGTTGACTGGCTGCCCAGCCCCTCCTGGGCATGTTAACATTACAGAATAAACAGGTTATAATTGAGACTATGAATGTAAATAGCACCATATAGTCCTCCTTTCTTCCAGGTGTTGAAGTAAGTCTAAACAGGCTTGTGGTGTCCCTTGGGCAAAGGCCTCATCCGAGGGGTACGCCAACTGTCAGCAGCTCTAACAAGGCATCCCGCTCAGATGGTGCCCAGCTGGGCACCGGGTACACATATGGACAAAATCATGTGTTACTTTTCCTTAATCATCTAACAGACCCCCCGCTGACAAGGCAGCCATTTCTCAGGTAGTGAGTGATTCTACATCAAAAATTGTCTTGAATAAAACGTCATTTGACTGTCATGATTTAAGTGTAAACTCAGTGATGTATTCTTGCCCTTCCTATGTATTTCACAATGACTCCCACTAATTATGCTGCATTTTGACAGTTCACCATTTTTTAAATTAGTCACAGTTGTGGGTTCCATGTGGAACAGAAAGCAAGCTGCCCTCATTTCAGACTGCAGTTTGATTTTTAGAAAATAGCAAAGTTTCCAAGATCATTAATATTTTGAGAAAATCTTTTGAATTCTCTCTATAACAGGTCATTAATGTTAAGTACAAAAAGAGGCTCAATTTTCTTTTCGTGTGACTTTTGCACTAATTGGCAGTGTAAGCACTGTTGTAAGCAGTTTTACACACGGTGTGTTGTGGTTTTCTTGGATGTCCTCAATGTGTATGTAGCCCCCTCATTGTCTGAATTCCTTGCTTGTCATGGTTTAGTGTTTTGTGTTGCCTGTTTGTCCCTGTATCAGGTTTGGTGTTGCACAGTGATGGTGTTGAAGTCACGTTTTGTGTTCTTCATCACATGCTGCTGTTTTCTGCATGTTCGTACATCTACTTCTGTCGTTGTTCCAGGTGCTCTCTTAATTCCTGGCGTTAGCTCCTTTGTTTTGGTTTATCCCAGCAAATGCAAAACATAACGTTCAAATAACGTTAGTTAAACGTTCCTAGCATTCCCTAAACGTTTAGGTAATGTTATTTTAACGTTTTGTGTGTGCTGGGATGTCCTTGTTTATTCTAGATTTTGTTTTCTTGTTTGGCTCTTGTGGTGGTTTGTCAGATATAAAGACTCTCAGCACATAGACCCCCTCTGCATCTGCATCCCTGTCACAATGCAATACTTGTTTGTCAGAATTGTTGGGTGTAGAATTATTCACTGACTTTTCACCTTACCCAGTGTGTGAATGTGTGTATGTGGTTCTGTGTAAACCCAGTGTACCTGCCATAGTTAATACTCTGTGCTGCTTTCACCCTTTGGAGCAGGTTAGTAACAATATAGCAGAACCAGTAACAATATGCTTATACATATTATACATAGCATCACCCAGATGTGCAAGAAATAATCATAATAATGTTTATGAGACAGAGCTGCAGTCTGCAACACAGAAGTGAGCCTTCAGTGCTGAAAAGTGGTATTTTAGCGAAACATGGCCTTTGAAAATTATAATGAGAGTGGTTAAGATCAAATCATAAGGTTGAAGTTGCTACGGACAAAGCGTGCGCTGTATAAAGCAGGGCACAAGAGGGGAAAGTGTATAGAGTGACATGCGTAAAGATGAGAGACACCAGCGTACCAAGGCCACTATACATTTTGTTTTTATATGAAGCTTTAATTGGAGGCTTCAGACTGCTGAATATGAGCATAATCACTGCTGAAATTGCAGTAATGCTGTTTGACAGTGTTAAAGGTTTTCTTCTGCTGATGTGTTGCTTCTTTAAGGGTGAAGTTTGCCATTGTTATTGCTTTCAAAAAGTAAAAAAACCCAAAATCCTTCATTCTGAGTCTGTAAAGAGAATAATTTGTTTCCTTAACAGTAATTATCAAAGATATGTAAATACATCTTGTGTCTCTTCATTAATTGGTCAATCATATCTATTAATGTTCTGCAGGGCTAAAGTTTGTGGGGTTAAGAGGGGGGAACTGTATTTTGGTGTATAAAGTACAGTTTCAAGATAAGTTATTTGGCTATTTATGACAAATTTTAAGATGTAATTAAAAAAAGCAAGAAAACCCTGCTGTTTAATTATTTCTTATAATATGTGTAGTGTACCACAACACAGTTATCAAAATGTTGTTAATTAAAACCCACACTTTTAAATGTAGATTATTTACAAATACAAATGCCTAATATAAATACTGATACAAAATAAATGTTAGCAAACATTGTAAAAACATTGGTTACCTGGGCTCATCCTTCCACCTTTAAGAAGACAACATGAAATCCAGATCTTTATCAGGAGCTGCTCCAGGATCAGGGACACCAGGGCTCACCCCGGAACAAGATTCATGAAGGAAATTCACCATCGATCATCTAAAGGCAAAGATAAACAGGATTATCTGGCCAGGCTCAGGCCAAAAGAATGTCTGGAGTCGCCATGAAAACGTGGTTCAAGTGCCAGCTAGAGGCAGGGCCATTGCAAATGAAAAACTCAGCTTTCTTCTCTGCAAAATCCTTCAAAGTGTTCAGTTGGTTAGGGTTAGAAACAAGGCTGATAGCTTTATTTGATTGAAACAACAGTTCAGGCTTTAACTAGGTCACTGAAGTGAAGATGTTATGAGTGTTAATTATTTGCACATCATTCTTCTCCACAAAGTGAGTGGCATATAGATGAGCCAAGGGCCTGAAAACTTTAATAAGGGTCTTGTAACCTAATGTTATAATTTATATGGCACGAAAGACTGCCCATAACTACAAAGGGTTAAAACAAATTCTCTTAAAGCAAATAATTCCAGCAGGATAATGGCACACAAACTAAGGCACCTTCCGCTTTTTGATAAAGACACAGACACAAAGCAGCTAAATTTCAATTTATGATCAATGTAACCATTTACTTTGGTCACATAGTAAATAAGATAATATAACTAAAAGAGTTTATTTTCTGTGTATTTTTTTTAGTCTAATAAAAGATAGAACTATCAACTACAAGTGGAAGACATAAGGCTTTCAGTCATAAGCCCAGTAATATGTTGGAGACTGTAACTATGAAACAGCAAAGAGATAAGTCAACAGAAAGGTCAGTAACTTGCCACTGTGAGGATGTAAAATGTCACCACAGCGGTCTGATTTGTTTTCAGCCCTGGGCAAAGACTTCAGAAGGCCTAGTGCAGGTACAAGCCAAAAAAGAAGCTGATAGAAATGTCAAAAAATATGGGCTGAGAGGCTGCAAAATGCCAGTCAAGGTGTGATTACTCAAAGCGCAAACAGAAACGCTCCATATCCCAGCAGGGAATAAGAGCACTAAGAGACCGTAACCAAAGCTGGGAAAAGAAGAGAACGTCTCTGCCAAGCACCCATTACATGCCCTTGCCTGGCTGTTCTGCCATTCAACAAAACAAACACCATTCTCTGTGCTGTAAGGTGTGCTCTCAGAAATGTCTCAGTCCTACCATGGGCAAAAAGCTTTGGTGGTGATCACTGACATCACACCTCGCTCTGTCTGTTTCCAGCCATAAAAGCACACGGTTGTCCATTTGAGAGCCCAGTGGCATCTTTTGTTGGCTGTTCATCCCTTAAAGTTTTCAAAAGAAAGCTGAAACATTAAATTAGGTGTGGTTTCAGGTCCTGACAGTCTCTGTCAACACCCTCCCACCCATACTCCTCAGAAATTTACCTCCACCTCTGTCTGTTTTTCTCACAGAAGAAGCAAGATGGAGTATTATTAATGTTTTTTTTATGTTTTCAAAAAATTATCTTGTAGAATATAACTGGATTACAGTGTCTTGGTTTGCAATGAGTCATACTCATGTTTAAAGAAAGTGGATGGATCAGTTGACACACACATACACACATACATAATATATATATATATATAGGTACAAGAAGGTCAACAAAAATTCAAAATATTGTTTTACCAAAAGAGGAATATAACTTGGGAACATAGTGATAATTACCAGCACTGACAACAAAATAATCATAAATCTTTTTTCAAGGTCAGAAAAAGCTCCATCTCCGTGCTTGTGTTTGTAAAGTGTACTTCCTGAGTGTGACAGTCCTCCACCTACACTTTTACTTCTTTTGTTAGAACAATACTTTGGACTAGCCAACCAAAAGCTACAGTCCTTTGTGCTAATATAATGTATAATGTAGATCCTCAGTTATTTTCCACACTGAGCATCTCTGCTTTTTACTCTGTGGACAAAAGAAAACCGTTTGGGTTGTCATAGCACACTGCATACTGGAAAAATTATCATTTCAGATGATTACCACTCATGGGAAGTATAAAAGGCATTAATGGATAGCTACAAGTTCAAATGCTCTGTAGTTTTTTTTTTTTTTTTTTTTAACTTAAATGGCCTCTAATGCATACAAAAAATCCAAAGGAATGGAAAAACAACTAAACTGACAAATGTACAATTCACTGTATACCGATGACCTCATAATGTACACACTATACTTTCAAAATCACTGTAAATTGTTACTCATTAATGTATTGTGCTGGTACCCCGTCCGCAGTGTGTCCAGTTTGGCTCTGTTTGTGTCCTGGGCTAGGCTCCAAGCACACCATACACTTGAACTGAATAGAGGTTTGGGAAAATTAATTAAGGTATAATAAGTGCTATGAATGAACTGTATCTTTTCTCATTATTCAGAAAATACATTGCTAAATTATTATGTCAACAATGTGCATTGTGTGTCCCCTGAATGGTACGTTAACATTTTGACACTCAAATAATAAAATATTTATATCTTAAAAGTTAGATACTTCTAATATATAACATGGGAGAATGCTTAATCAGTCAATAGTGAAACAGTTTAGTTAATATATACTTTAATTAATATAACTTTAACTACCTGATTTTAAATGTGTCAGTGGCGAGAAACACTTAGTGCAAAGGTAATTTTCAGAAAAGCTGATATGAAGGTCTCCCTTACCAAGATATAACCTCAGTGTAGTACTTCTTTGCGTGGCTTTAAAAACCTCATTGTCTGACGCTTTCATTTCCCTTCATGATTTTTACAGCTATCTAATCAAATGATGCTGTTAGCACAGGTGTTGATCATTAGCTGTTTCAAAGTGGAATAAGGATATGGGTCGAAAGGTGTTGTCAAACTGTAAAATCTTTGTTTATTACACAATAATATATTGAAACATTCCACCCTTGGTTGTGCTTTTAAACAACACGACAGGTATAACAATGTCAAAAATCACTGGCCTATTATTAACCAAGCACATGCTGATGTCTTGGAAAGGAGATCATTTAAGTGATTATCTAAGGGGAAATCCAATTTAAACTGGAACAGAAGTCCCGCTGGGGTTTTCAAAGAATGTCAGAAGACAAAAATGAAAGCACCCCACAAACTGGAATAAGTAAGCTGGGGAAAGATATTCTGAACAGAGTTGTGTATTAAAAAGCTGACCAGTTCCTCTACAGCAGAATGAATATTTGTGTGGACTATTCATCTGCCTCTCTCCCATTGGCCTCGAGAGGACTTAATCTTACTGAAACAATCAGTTCAGGGTTACAGAATTATAACAAACAACCAAGAGAGAAACAGAGTAAGAGGTAATTTTGTAAATGTGTATTTTCTATTTCCCAGGACGAATGACAGCGCTCAAAAGAGAAAAGCTCTTACCAACAGCTAGGTAACTCACACGACATCAGTGGCAGTGTGGGCTAGGCCATATGCAAATGTCAACAAATTCTTTGCTTACATCTTTAATATAATGTATATCTCCAGGTTCTGAAACATATTAAAATGACAGCTGTGAGACGTGCAGAAGTCAAACATACAAAAATAAATTCACGTACACTGATTGTAATGGCTTTTCTTTCATTCTTAGCTTCACTTTCTGTTTGTAGTGATTCAATAGCAATGTTTTGAGGTGGACTTATCCATTCAGCATTAGTGTTCTTACATATGGGGATTGATTTTTCAGCCTGTATCCAAAATAAATGGCATCACACACCAAGAAAGTTGAACTTAAATTTTGAAGGAAGAAAGGAGGTCCCAATGGAATACTGCTCCTTTTTGCATTCAAATCAGTGTTCAGTGGAGTCTGAGACCTTTGTATCTCCCCATATTGTCCCATGATGTTAGTCTGTTACAGCATCATGAATGCTGCACTCTTTATCTCTTTTGGCTGCATAGATCTGCAAGAAGTACAGAAAGAATAGAAATGGCATTAGAATTGGAATTTTAACTTGGAATTCTCAGACACAAACAAAACAGGCAGAGTTGATAGATAAAATGTTCAGACTAGGGGAAAACAATACAAGTTATGCTGCCCAAATCTAGTCAACTTGTTCATTTTTTACAATTTGGCTGAATCTGATACTATCGTTTCAAAAACAGCCACAGGCCTCCTTAGGCCTGCTACTGCCAGTGAACAAGTAACATCAGCATCCGCCAATTCTCAGCAGGGGGACTCATGGTTTAGAGTTAAACATAGCCTAAGTGTTTCTCCCTGGCCACCTATTTAAACTTAAAATAGGGTCTTAGCACTTGGCAGCATCTGTCAAGGCTGATAAGGTGCTTATTTTTGGTAATTTAATAATTAGAAATCTTAGAATTCCTAATTATCATACTCCAGAAGCTTTTGTAAAATGCCGTCCTGGGGCAGAGCTTGACATTGAAGCTGTGTTGGACTCTCTCACCACTAATGAAGTCACCACCAAAATGGTTGCTCATGCAAGAACAAACGATATTAGATTCCACTAATCCAATTTATAAAAGAGGGAGTTTTATGTTGATTTGTTAAAAAATAATAAGATGAAAGAATTAAATTGTGCCTATTCTTTTTTTGCAAAGCAGCTAATAGATGTATTTCCATACAACCCCTAAACCAGTGGTTCTTGGCTTGAAGATGATTTTTATCCAGACCAAAAAGACCCTTCAAAGAGTTTTTTTAATCTATAGTTTGGTGTTAAACTATAACATAGTTGGATTGTTCAAATTTGTGTAAGGGTGAGTCGATGTGAAACCACACCCCCTCGTTGTCAATCATCTTCTCCACTTGTTTCTGTCTATTGCTCCATTGTCCACACCTGGTAAGGGTTTAGGGGTGCACTGTATTAGGTCTGTGTTTTCCCCATATCAGGTTGTTAGTTGTAGCTGTAGCTACTGCTGTATTGTATTGATTAGTCCTAACCTTGGTTCTTGTTATGGTATTTCATCACTGTTATTGTAGTTCTGTACTGGTGTCTGCTTTTGCCCTGTGTGCCTGTCTTGTGCTTTGTGTTATACTTTATTCTGTTATATTTTATTCTGTTACCTAGTTCTAGTATCTGTGTTCTTATTCCCTTTTCAGCTGCTATTTGTTGTGTTTGGTCCTCAGTCTATACTCTTGCCCTCTTCCTCATTCTTCCTTTGTGAAACTTGTCTTGTAAATAAACCTGTCCCTCATGAACAGGCCTTCCCGTGTCCCTGCCTCTCGCTCTCCGATTGTTACACTTTGGACCTCCACACCTTTCAAAATTTGGAAAGTTGCTAAGACTACTTTGTATGTTTTGCAAAGCCCCAATTTCCAGGCAAATACACATGCTTATAACATTAACATCCAATACTGTCAAAACCCCCTGCAATAGGTGATTTCAAAAATTACGAATATAGCACATTTTGAGAAGTCGATTAGGTGTGAATGGCAACAGTTTAATTGCACAAATGACTTTTTTATTTCAATGGCCAGTTTATCTTGTTTAACAACATTGGCTCAATGTTTTTAATTTTAATATGGATGACTTTCCTTTATTTTCCCTTTTTCCCTTGCAGTCATTTGCCCCTTGATATATATTTCCTTTTGGCCAACCTTAATCACATCACAGTGACACGTGCTATTTGAACATCTTTCATCCTGTGCTGAATGAGTTTACATGCTAGATGAATGTTTCTCTTGCTGCAGTTAAATCCTGGGTATTACAATTGTTAGTATTCCTGGACCTAATGTACTAATTAGTGATCTAACACAGCATTCCCCTGCACCTCTGAAACATAAAAAATTGTGTTTTTGTTATTAGTGTGGCTCATTGACTAAAGTTTGGGTGCATATGAACATGGTTAATTAAATGAGAACAATGTCTGCAGTATTGTGACCTGAAATGTTGCCTGTGAATGGCATGCTTAGCAAGCCATGCTACACGGTGTGATGCATTGCAGAAGGTTTGGTGTGTAAAGTCTTACAATAACTACAGAAAGCAATCTATGGGTGAAAAGATCTTTTATAGTTTTCAGGTGTGAGAAGGGAAACTGGAATAAAACAGCAAACAATAACAACAGAGGTGGCTTATATTTTTAAAGCACTGTGGCCTCGCACCTCCAGGCCTGGGGCTCAATTCCCGCCTTGAGTCTGTGTGTGTGGAGTTTGCATGTTTTCCGAGTTCTCCAGTTTCCTCCCACAGTCCAAAGACATGTGGGTTAGGTCTTCAAATTGCCCGTAGTGTGAGTGCGCCTTGCGTTGGTTTGACGGTGTGTCCCCTGCTCTGTGCCCTTTGTCTCCTGGGATGGGCTCCAGGCTTCCCATAACCCTTAACAGGATGAAGTGGTATAGAATATGCCTGAGTGTTTGTGTCATCTAAATATAACCCATGAGGAACACTCAAGTCTTCCTTCTTACACTGTAGAGCTACATTGTACAGCATGCCTAAACACATCTATGCCTAAATGTGACCCAAACAACCATTTTACTTTTGACCACTTAAAGACAGCGGATGGGTTTGATTCCTCCCACTACAACAAGAGACGTATAGGGCTGTTTCAAAAAGGCTGTACTGAACTTCAGTGTAATTTTTATTTTGTAAGGGCAGTAAAATTCAACAGAAGGTATTGAGACTATTTCTATGATAAAGAGATGAGACAGACGGGTTTGGTCAGCTGATAAATATAATGGTAGTAGTTTGCCTTGGCAGTGAGTGTTGTTGCCTCAAACTTTCAGCGTTGTGGGTTTGACTCCTTCACTGTGTGTCTTTTGTTTGCATGCTCTCCACCTGCATGTGTAGGTTTTCTCTCATTCCCTCCTGAAGACATGCACAAAAAACACTACTTAAAATTGTGGATGATAACGTTAGAATTATGTCAAGGTGTTGAAATGATCAGGAAACTGACTATTGTCCCAAATAATGACAGATGTAACTTTTTTCGCTTTCTAGGTTGTGACATTGGCTAACGTTATGTAGACTGTGCAGAAGATGGGGCAAGGGTGCTTTGTAGGTGTTGGCCTGCGTTCTGTAATTGCCTTATCAAATATGGCAGAACACATATTGATCGTTTCTATTTTCAGTGCTTGAACTGGATTGGACTGCAGTTTTAAGTCTTCTGCCTTGCACTCTCAGAGAGGTTAAAAGCAGTTTCGTCGTACTCTGTGAGGGTGAAATCGATCACAACGTAGCAGCGCGGCAATGCGTAACTGTGAACCCTGAGCGTTAAAGAGCGCTGCGCACTCTAATGCGTTTGTGCGTCGACGCAGAACTCGTGCTGTTTCTGAACACATTAAGCTTTCTGTTCTTCGACACTTTAACTGCTCCTTTTGAAAGACTGTCAGTAGAGTTTGTCGTACTTGCTTGATGGCTTTTGGAAGCAGAAGATATTGCTGTTATTCCATTTATTCTAAAAAATACTTTTATTGTCTGTCATGTGTTGCGTTTCAGGGAGCCAGATGTCATTTCCTGCCTTAACGAAGTCAACAGTGGTAATTTCTCATATGTCTGTCAGAATGCGGTTACAGCCACTGGCTGCCTCTCTCTTTTCAGTTCACAGACAGATCACAAAATGATAATTCTGTCTTCAACTGTAAACTGCTTTTGTGAGGTGCATGAAACAGCAAAAACTTTATCCTATGAAATGTTTCCAGTACTTACAAATTTCTTTTTACAGCTGGTATTTTTTAAAGTTCAACCCATCTTACAATCAGCCCTGCACTTTTGGCTGCTTTGCCTCTCAGTGTACACCTCCCAGGTCACAACCATTCACAAATTTCTGGCCCATTGCTTGTAAAATCAAACTGAAGTGTTACCCTGGCTAGTAAAACAGCCAGTATAGTTTCATATGTCCACATGGCTGCAACCATGGCAGCCACACTGCCAGCTCCACCTGTGGTCTCACAGTTATGTGACTGGAGTCATTAACAGTATATTTTCACTATGAATTTACAAGACATGTCATTGTCATAAACCAAGTGGGAAAAAAGGTTCCATTTACTGGTCCATGTTGGAGTTAAGCTATAACTGCTAAACTCATTTCTGTCATCATGATCAAGAGATAGTGAAATACACCTTACATATCTTGTAAATCCATTACTCGGTAATCTTGTCTGATGTGTTCAGTGAGTATATAAGGTTTTCCATGCCTTTTACAATTCCCCCTGGAAAGATACTGTAATCCATACTACAACAACTAGCTTTTGAAAATGAGCTGAATGAAAAAAATGTTACTTGGTCCCAGTGAATATACAAGACCAGCTTGGCTATTGCAATGCTTTCTTGATTTCCCTGACTACTATCCTTATCCAGAACATTGTTCTGACCATCCAGTCTCATTTGATTACTTGTTACCCCTTCCACTGACACTACATCTTATGACTGACAATGCTGAGACCACCAGACTTGATATCTGCTGCTTCATCATGCAGTACTGGTATGTGGTTGTCTATAGTTCTGTGACCTCTTTGAGAACCTTGTTTGAGTCAGTTAAACCTGTGTGGTTGGTATGTCTCTGGTTCCACATTGACATCTCTAATGTATTAGGTTTCATAGCATTTTTAATATTTCACTTAATATTTTAAGAGGTATCTTGGTGTGGGTTTAACTAATCACTTCATTAAAATGTGAAAAGATTAAAGCCAGAAACTAAACATGAGCAGAAATTCCCATTCAGCAGATTTTGTATAATACTTAAGTGAACTGCAGTAAAAATTCTGAAAACTAAAACAGTGGACTGGGAGGTGTAGGGGTGACACTGTGACTGGCAAACACACCAACACCAGGAGGATGAACCCAAATGCAGATTTAACAGGTTGATTGTAGAGTTTGAACAAACATAAGGCAAAAATCAGATATCCAAGAGACAGGTAAAAAGGTCCAAAGTCTGGAAGATTCCATCTGTCACAAAAACTAGAAAAGGAACAAACATAAGGTTTAGGGAAGGATATGGCAGCAAGATGTGTAGACAGGCAGGGCTGTGAGGACATTACAAAGTACTGCTCAATAATCACCTTTAAGCGTAATACTTCACAATGAACAATAAACCCATCTAGGCTTAAATAAACTCCGAAACACTAAACAGGTGCAGTAAAATCAATTAGCTGGCAGGAGGGGGGCACGGCTGTTTGGAAGTAGATGGTGAAATAAATTTCAGACCAGTAGGGTGTTCATATGTTCTTGAATAAATTCTGAGGTATTATAATTTAAACATGACAAATAAAATATGTTTTAAGTTATCAGCTCTCTCCATGACACAATTCTATATTATTGTGACCATCCTTTGTTACTGAGAAATCACAGGAATGTCATCTGACAGACAGATGATTTACTTACGTAAAACATTTGGGTGGCAGCAAGTTACATTATAAAACACACAAGTTGTGGGATTAAAGAACAAATGGATGAAATAGTGGAAAAATCATATTCCTATGACATCAGTGGAAAGAATTAAGTCAAAACATTAGTTTTTTATTTATTAACCCACACCAACACTTAGCCCACCTATGTATTACCCACCTGAATTTTGTTTTAAAAAAATGTTGACAGTGAAAATCTCTGACTACAGAAGGTCTCTGATACCCAAAAACAGACGTAGGGTTAGAGTAACTCTACATTAGTATACCCATTAGTAATGCATTTATGCAAATTGAATTCATATATGCAAATTAAACTTTAACTAATTAATTAGAGCCACACACACAAGCAATGCACTTGTATTTCTTTAAATGTTTTTCTCAAAATTTTTATGTAAAAAATCAATAGACGCTGAGACAGATTTATAAAAAACCCCTTGACATACAAAACATTTAACAACAGTGTATATTTTCCGTAACTTCATTGGACTGTTTAGCGTGGGGGGGGGACATGCTTTAAACAAATTTAGTCAATGCATATGTGCAGCATATTGCTTTCATTAATTCTAAAATGAAAATAAAGCGTAAATACTGCAAACTGGCTTTTAACATTCCTCAAACAACTGGATTGTAAAGTCAAATTAACCTCACAGTGTATGGGTGAAGTAATTGTTTTAGTGTGAAATTAGTGTGAAAATCAGATAGTTTTCAGCACATCTCACTGAAAATGACTGCTTTTAATTAGCACATGCTTTTTAAAATGTACTCATTCACCCCTACCATTAAGAGTACAGAGCAGATTAAATTAGTTAACTGTGACTACACAACGTTGTTTGATAAGTAAAGGCACAATGCTGTAACTTGGTTCTCTGACTGCACATCTGATTGCATTAGTTTTCACGGCCTCCATCCTAACCCACAATGTAAGTCTCCTTACTCTCAACACAAGGTACAATTAACACAAGGCAGTAATGAGTTTCCCTCTGAGCCTTTCCAGGAGCACAACAACCACATGTCAGCCATGTTTATTCACCACTCTGTTTCTCTCCTGTCAGTGCTCACACTCGGGCCACGTGTCAGCCATGTTTATTCACCACTCTGTTTCTCTCCTGTCAGTGCTCACACTCGGGCCACGTGTCAGCCATGTTTATTCACCACTCTGTTTCTCTCCTGTCAGTGCTCAATGTACAATGGGGACTTCTTCACCAGTGGCTTGCGAGTCTGCCAAACAGCAAAACAAGTAGATGACAAGCAGTGACAGCAGTACGCCAAATGTTCTGAGCTTGTGACCTGACTTAGTTACTTCCTGTTCCACCATACTCACTGGGGATTAAGATAAGGAAGAGGACCTGATCATTTCAACACCTTGACAATGTCTGCATGGAAGCCACTTAGTTAATTTCAGTAGCATCAAAACAGGACCACTAACATTTAACAAAAAGATATTTAAAAAAAGCCAAATTGCCATATTTTTAACTAGTTAATGTTGAAGTAAGTTTTAGATGCAAACACTGAAAAGAGAAATACTGTAGGATGTGGGTTAGGGTTGATTTACGCAAATAGCTTTTTTGTCTCATTTCCACATGTCCTCCTTTACAGACCAAGTTGCCGGCAGCTTGTTGCTGGCTGGCAGCAGAGAGGTCTTTGAGTTTTCAGCTCCTGTTGCCATGTTATTTATAGTATGAAAAGAAACCAATCAGCATGGCAGTATGTGCACTTAAACACACACAAACACACACATGCACACACACACACAATCTGACCTCTAGACATTCAAACCGGACACAGTAGGACACAAAACTGGAAACAAAGTGGGGGCGTCGTGGTGGATCAAAGGGTACCGCTGTTCTTCCACACCCCCAGCACCATGAGTCTGGCTCCCATCTCGATTCAGCATGTGAGGACTTGCATGTTGTCTCCATGGCTGTGTGGGTTTCTTTCCTACGCTTTTTTCCAACATACCAAAATTGTGATTTAGGTGAATTGGCAGCAATACGCTGACTCTGTACTTGACAGTGTCCTGCCAGTGGTGTATTGAGCTCTACCACCTTCGAGCAAAGTTGGCAACTCCGAATTAAATAAAGTGTTTAGGAAATAAAATGATGACACAACAAGTTTCTGCACAACCAACATATTTAAAGTATTTATGAGTTCTGTGCATTATTCAATTTGGATTTGACAGAGCTACAAGTAATTATTTTGCAAATAATATGTATAACACATTTACCATTGAACAAAAACAAACGACATAACTTGGATTGCATGTAGACAGCTTGACTGTTTTGATTATGTTAAGACACGGATATTACATGGCAGCAGACAACAGAGAGACAAGTATCCTGTGGTAAACCCTAAAATGCTCAAATTACACTGACGGAAAATATCAGATTACTTTCCATGCTTTGTCTTAGGCACAGATTTCAGGCAGTTTCTCATTGCACAGTTCCTTTCAAGAGTGTGAATTTTCTACAAATGTGGCTAGGCTGTGAAAGAGCAACTCTCAGCGCACCAGTCTATTGGAAACGCATCTGAGAGGTAGCCGATTACATCTGGCAAGATCAGACAAGGTCCTTTACAAGTGTCATCACTTCAAAAGCTTTCACAGTTATATAGACTGCGGGGAGAGCAAGTGAATAGTATTGGGAATCTTTTGTATCCCTGAAGGGCAACAGATGCCAAGATTGTATTTTTTTTATTTCATTAAAAAAGGGTGCAGGTCATTCATTATTTCCAGAGCTTTAATCACAAACAACAGTTTTGGATTATTTGTACAGCAACAAGAACATTCCCCTCATTTGAGCTCCTCACCAACGGCAATTAAACAGTAGTGACAGTTACTGTTAATCTGATTAGGACAACTGCCGGTATGGTGGCAGCTATCTCTGAAATGAGAGGGAAATCTTTGTATCCTCTGACATGAACATTAGCATACAGTTTAAATCAAATCTTGGCTCTCAGAGGAACCAGATGACTTTGCCACCCAGAGTTTTCACCATCTTCAGTATGAAGATCACAAGTAAGCTTTTTATGGAACAATAATCGCAATAAAGATTAGTCATTTTGTGCATATTCTCCTAACATTTTGTTAATGACTAAAACACTATAACACATTACTACTGTCCAGGATAATTTTATCATGTTATTAATATAAATTTTCAATAGAGGTCTAACAAATATTGTGTATTTAATCAAAAGATTCTGGTGGTTGTATTACAATAAGTAGCCAGAAAGGTGTGACAATAAGAAGAGCTTTATAATAAAAAATCATATATGTGTCTGTAGATGACTTTACTTTATAATAATCAATTTATATCTCTAAATAGCACTAATTTCACTGTAAGGCAGTGCTTCCTATATAACATCACCTACTGTGGACTCTCCAATGCCCATCACATATGCTGTGTTATATGCCCTTTCCTGTCAGTGCTTTATCTTTTTCTCAAGTATTACAGAGTTCCATTTATAATCAATGTCTGGATTTATACCAAGTGTCCATTTGGTAAATATACTTATTAGTAAAAAATATGCAGCATATCTGATATGAGCACAGCAAAAAAATTATATCAGGTGACCATAACAAAAAACCTATACCAACCAATCACAGGCAGAAAGCTATACAAGGTGACCACAGCAAGCAGCACCATGTATACACTTCAGCTGCACTTCAGATCACACCATTGTGGGCTGATTTTACAACCTGAAATTCCACTAATGTCTACTGTGAAGTCAGTCACAAATGGCATAATGTGCAAAACGTCTATTATTTTTTCATAATTGCATTATATACAAATCCCATTTTGAAAATGTATTTTATGTCATACTTGATTTTACCAGTGTTTGGTTGGTTGTATGCATCCAACACGGCTACTCTGTTTGTACTCCATGAAGTACTATATTATAATTGCTACGTTTCATTCTGAGTTTCAGATGGTGACTTTTGTCTGACTTTATGTATAAGTTGATATCTTTTACTAATGTCTGACTTTTTTTAACCACACTTATATTTAGAACAAGGACAGTTGCCCTAGGCCTTCTTTAACCACTTAAAATATTTCCATCCATCCATTAATTTTCCATACTGCTTATCCTGTGTTGGAGGGCCTATACCCTATGACAGAACCTGTGTGTGTGATTGCACCCTTCACAGGGTGCAATCACACACACACACTCAGTTACACACTATGAGTAATTTGGAAACACCAATCAGTCTACAATGCATGTATTTGGACTAAAATCCCTCTTTTTAGAATAACATTTCTTGTTTTCACTGCTAAAATTATCAAATTAAAAATTAATTTTTATTGTACATCCAAAACTTTAACATAAGACTTATAATGCACAATACAATAAGAGAGCTGCATTTTGACAGACCTTGTTTTGAGAAACAGTGCTGAGACACCCTGTGTTCAGTGCTGGGCAGAAACACAGAGATGCTGGGTTGCCACAGCATCAGAGTACCTCTGTCAGCCACACTGTTACGGGATGGGGGTCCTAACGAATTGCAAAGCAAATCATTTGATTGGTATTTTGTTCCAAGGGCCTGAAGTTCAACATATATTGTTAGGAAGTTTGGATTGTGTATAATTAGCTTTAAGCTTTCCCAACTCAATTAGCAGGTACTTTAAGCTTATTTACCCACAGCTAGGGAGGAGATGCACCAACCAAAAATTTTACTCACATGTCACGCATGGAGCCCAACAATTGCAAAGTAAACCTATATAAAACAAAATATTTTTGGTAAAGACAATAAACTGTTGCCTCGCACCTCCAAGCCTGGGGCTCAATTCCCGCCTTGGGTCTGTGTGCATGGAGTTTGCATGTTCTTCCTGTACTTGGTGGGTGTTCTCCGTCTTCCTCCCACAGTCCTAAGACATGCAGGTTGGGTTGATTGGTGTCTCCAACTTGCCCATAGTGTGTGTGTGTGTGTGTGTGTGTGTGTGTGTGTGTCCGTCCGTCCGTCCTACGGTGGGTTTGTGCCCTGCCCTGGATGTCCCCTGCCCTGCGCCCTATGTCTCCTGGGATGGGCTCCAGGCTTCCCGCGATCCTTAACAGGATGAAGCAGAATAGAAGATGACTGACTGACTGACTGACTGACAATAAACTGCATTTCCATGGTGAAACATAAGAATGTGCAAATTTGCTTGGAAGCGTGAAGAACCTTACTTTGTCCAACATTTCAAAAACTCCATTTATTGCTTATTTGATTTTGAATCAAAATACCGAATGATTTTCAAATGAGGCAAGCGTCTATCTAATTTTACAGACAAATACATTTCACTGGTGCTTTCAGACTTCTCATTTCTCAAGACTAAGATAGTCAAGCGCAACACAAGGATGAAAAGGTACATTTAAATCTGGATTGTCTTTAAGCTTAGCTAATGATACATTTCAATGGGAAATCTTCACCATCCAAGGCGAAGGCACAGAAATAATATCGACACATTTTCACTGTATAAAGCAATTTCGGAGTTCAAGTACCAGATACAAAATGCCACATTAGAGAAAGATAATGAGAGAAAGACAAAGGTCTGTGGAGCCTGACAGAGGAGGGGAGAGCGTGCCTTCGTATCTCAGTCGCAACTGCGAAACGAAATGGAAATGAGTTTGAGAATTATGAATTATTAGACCATTTAGATACCAGGGGAGCCATCACACTTTGCCTCTGAAAGACAAAGTAATTTCAGACTCAATGTGGTTTGGGTGTGCTGTAATAGAACAAAGAGGGCACTGTGACCTATGCTAATGACTGCAGCAGAGAATCTGGCTGTCAGGACCGAAAGCAAAAGTTTGACTGGTGTTTTGCGTTACAAAATGTAACAAAATGTAAAAAAATGTAACAAAATGTGACACTGTGAAACATTAAAGACGTGACATAATATGTGTGTTTTCCATCTGAGATGGATGCAGTCACGAAATCTGCCATTTTGTGGCGGAATACACCGTCATCTCATTTTTTCATAGTAAAACATGGCTTCCCATCTATTTTGTAAATAGGAGCCGTCTTTTTCTCTGTGTTTGTGATAGTTTAGGGGCAGAGGTTAGGCGGGGGTGACTTGAAGTCAGAGTCAGCGCTCCCTTTGACCTTGTAGACAAAACAATAGACATAACAGGATGTAAGTGTTTTACCGTAGCATTCAACCGTACTGCTGACGTGCTGTAAACATTTGTTTTCATACATCATGCTAAGGTAGCTCAGCACAAGTAGCATGCATGGTTCTTGTACAGAATGGATTTTTTTTTCTTTTTTTTTTTGAAAGCAAACATAAAAACCCAGAAATGAAACAGAGATGTCATGTAAATGCGTGATAAAGGCGTATCAGCAGAAAATTGGTGGGTAAACCACAGGATGCTTTTAGGTGTAACGAGTGTCAGGCCGCCCAAGAGAAAATCCATTAAAAACACTTTGAGATTGCACAGACCTTCCAATCAACCATTTTTCTTTTTTTTTTTTTTTTTTTTTTTTTTTTTTTAAACGTTAGCAGTTGCACGCTTGTGGAAAAACCAGCAGAGGGTGGTGAATGAAAATTAATGTTTATCAAGGCGGCAAATTAATAACCTCGCCACATGGAGCAAGAGCGGGAATTTGAGAATTTGCATTTATACATACGGAAAGCTAACTTTTCATTTAATAATGATCCTAATCCTTTAAAATTTTTTTCACATGGTAAAAAATATATATTTAGACGTACTTTCAGTTGTATTTTTATTTATTATAAACCACGGTATTTTAAGCATGTTAAATTCATATTTTAAATATCATACTTATAAATGTCATTCTCACTTTTCAATATATGAGTGGTTATTGATAATTTATTAAGATTGTCTTTTTAAAATAAAATTTTTAATTATAAAAGTATTTTAATGCAATATTTCAACATGGCTATGCAGAAACAATATTGCTACAAATATAGACCTAATTTCCAAACAACAGACACTGTTTTAAACATTTGCCTCTATACAGCATTCTACCATAGCCTCATTTCTGTATATGATATCATTGTGAAGCAATGTAATTTTTTTGGAGATTAATATAACATGACTTTCTTTTTAAAATTAATTCCTGCTGCATATCCTTATCCTGCTGCATGAAATGATCAAGATTTTTGGGGTTTTTTTGCAGCTTACATAGGTCTAAAATTGACCAAAGGGTACATAGAGATCTGTTGAGTGCCCCTTTTCATAGGATTTAAATATTCCCTTTGACTCGCAGCCTCAGTCTGTTCTAATTTATTAGAGCATGCAGATAGTCGCTCAACTTTATGGACACCTTATAATGAAAATATAATGACCCCCATCTATTGTAACATTTCAACCTGTTAGGGAGAACGGGGATAGGCATCAGATTCAATAATAGGTTTAAATGGAGCAGACTGAAGTGGCAAGACTTTTTTTTGTTCCTACATTCATCTCCCAGGCTGCCTCATCTCACAGATGTGTGGTTTTCTTAGAAAAGTTAACTTTAAAATTCCAAAGCCTTTTATTTTTTGTAAGAAAAAGAAAAGATATTGGACACCAGACCAGTGGAAAAAATATATATTCATGATGGTTCTGATGAGGAAGATAATGTAAGAGTGTGGATACATGATGTTACTTTAAAGGCTTGCTTCTGAACAAAGATTTTAAAAGATTGTAATTGAACACATCTGCACTGATGTTTGCCCTTAATTGAAGTGGAAACTGATTAAATGAAAGCTAACTAGCAGAGGTTGGAGAGTATCGCAAACAAGATACACTGAAATATTCATGCAAGTTTTAAAACAACACAAATGCAAATTTCCCTAATTTAGTCGCAGCCAGAGCACATCTCAAAATCGGTAATTATTTCCACAATGGCTGACATGCAAATTAGCAAACTTTTTTTTCCAGAAAAAGTGTACTTTTCCAGTGACTAACTAAAATTCATCCTTAGAGCCTTCATTAATGTTTGCCTTATTTGTAAATGACATGGTTGGCATTGTCATACCTATGGGGCTGATTGCAGGCTTCTTGGTCTATATGGAATCTTCTCCCTGCTTATTTGTTTCCTAACACAGATCAAACACACACTTCAAGTAAACTGGCTACTTTTAATTGTGAGTGGTTGGTGTTAGTTGCGGACTGACACCTAAAATCCAAAGATTTACCAGGGTTGGTTCCAGGTTCTCTTAAATCCTGAGATAAATACCATAAAGGGTTTAGCTGCAAGTAAAGAATATTAGTGACAAAATTACTGGATAGAAAAATTTGATAGTAGGATAGAAAAATTATTAAAGCCTGTATCAAGCAATGATATTTTAGCAATTTAATGCAAGGATTTGTGAATGTGAGATAAATTGGAAGTAAGTACATTAAAGAAGATACTAAATACCAAAATTCTGAATTGTCTTAGGGCTTTACTTTCACACCACAGAGAGAACAAAAGGTGAATCACTGACAATGTCTATTGAAACTGAATATAGTAAAGGCAAAACAGAACTGAATTTAATTTTGGTTTTGATGAGACATTTCTGTCTATGAGTTCGCATATTCAGCCAGTTTGTTTATTGAAGCATTTGTTCTTCAGTGTTTTCAGATGTGTTCATGACAATACATGTTTAAAATCCAGTTGGCATTGTTAATATGCTTCTACAACAATTAGGAGCACTGAATATGCAAGAAATATAGAAAACAAATCTGAAATAGGTACAACTATACCACTATACAACTATACATTCAATTTAGAAAATAGCATATAATGCCTAAAATTGCTCTTCTTTCAAAAACGTTATGCAAGGGTTTAACAAAGAATGTCTTCATTACTAAAAGTAGACCATAAACACACTGAACACACATTCCTTTTGGACAGTGTTTTCCCAGAGGGAAATATTCCAATTTATATTTAGGTTTTAGAAAAGCCAGTGTGTTTTCATATTATTGTAATTATTGTTTCATTGGTTGAATTATTAAGACATTGTGGTAATAGTATATGGATCAGAAACAAGGTCACTACTTATTCCTTAATCTGAAAACATAAAAATATCTTCAGTTTCACTGATGTATGTGACACATCAGCATAGTAGTAAAATAGCAATTGTCTTCATTATTAATTATTCAGAAAAACAGAATTGTTTATACACTGAACAAAAATATAAATGCGACACCAACCCATTTCAAGCACTTTATTGAAAATGAATCATTAAGGTTTTCTTAATTTGCTAACTAACAAACACTGTTCTTCTATGATTTTGTAAAATGACTAGATTATTTTACCTAATGAATTGCAAAACCCCCTCCAATTTGGCATTGTGGAAACTGAGTCATGCACTCACCACAATTTTAATTTTACTAAACAATGTGAATTTCTGCACAACTCACGATGATGATGTAATCTTGTGCACTTTAATGATTGGACAGCACTTACTGCTAGTCAGATTCTCTGATGCTGTTTGACCTCATTCGTGACATGCATGTGTACTATTATTCATTGTAAGTCGCTTCGGACAAAGGCATCTGCTAAATGAATAACATGTAAAATGTAAATAAAAGCAATACACGCAATGTCCCCAAAACATGCTAAAATCATTAGTCAACCAACAGGAAAACATGCATTCTAATAGTCCAAGTAAAATGTTTATTAATGAACATAGAAACAAGAAATAAAAACTGAAAAAATAAACTTGTACGTATATATGAACTGTATGTTTTAATGGAGAATTACCAGTGACACAGTACCAAATTAAATTACAATTTTGTTAGAATTCCATAAGAAAGAAAGAAACACACAAACAAACTAACAAAGGGGAAAGATGATTTGTATTTTATTACATGATTTATTACTTCTGTTGAGAACCAGAATAAATAACCTTAATTGTTGTTTTAATTACAAGGGAAAATAAGTTATATACAGTACAATTAAGTAAACGTTTCCATGTACCTTCAAACTGAAATAACTGAACAATACAAAATTCTTTATTGGCACATCTGTGTTGACCAGATCTTCATCTGGAGAAATTACCATAAATGGGTAACAAAAAGCAGATACTGGTGAAATAATGCGCTCGAGTGTGTGTGTGTGTGTGTGTGTGTGTGTGTGTTATGTGTAATAGATAAAATGGGAAAGTGTAAAATTTTATTAAAATTTTAAAGCCATATGTTAGCATCAAACCACTGAAAGAATTAAATGTTTACATGTATAAAGCAGTTGTAATTGGAAAATGACTGAGCAGGTATCATTGGCTATAGATTCTGAACAAATTCATTTACAAAAACCAAAAACCATTTACAAGGACCCAAATGAAAGGAATAACAGTTATCCAGACCACATACTGTAATATTATTAAAAGTGCAGTTGTTCCTATGTCTGCCTCAGGCTGCTTGCTGTAAATGAAACTCAACTGCAAGAGCTGAACCTTTTGGTTAGAATACAAACACTAGTGGTTATGAAAACCTTTTTCAAAGTACCATCATTTCATAATCTCTTTATTAACATCTTTCAGTTACACCTAAAGGAGAGAACAATCAGTGCAAAAGCCTGTCCCTCGGAAAAAGAAATTACATATACTCTTGCAGACAGACTTTTGTTTAATTACTTTACAGAATGAATCATTAAAACAATGCATATGTAACCAGCATGCTCACCTCTCATAAGGATTAAAGACTCTCATTTGGTATGAATAATAAGGTTCATACAAAGGTACTTGTATAGTAATGACACAAGATGTATGCAGTACACTATATACATAATTACAATAATATAATCTGTATATGAACTTTAGCACCTAATTAATGTTTTAATTTAATTAAAATACTGCATTTTTTTTATTTCCAGTAATGGGAATATTTCTTTCTCTTTTTAATTCTATTTCTATCCATAATTTAATTTGGCTGCAAAACTCGTAATATTAGTACACAATAATTTTACACAATATTTTTTCATTAGTCCTATGATTAATTTTATTTAAAACTAGGATTCATATAATACAAAAGTGTTTTATTTATGTATTATGCAAATGAAATATATTGCTGTTGCTGCAGTGATGTATATGCGCCGGAGAAGTAACACAATGAACAATGACTTTTTTGTGTTTGTTGTCCCTTACACAAAGAAATTACATTTTTGTGTTTTATTGAGATTCTTGCCATTGTGCTTGGCATCCTGAAATCTCCTTAAATCTGTCAGCTAGGATTTAAAAGAAATGCAAGCGGTGGTCGTGGCCCTGCTGTATTCAGCAGTCATGGTGATGGAGACAGTTTGCTCCGTGAACCTGCATCACTCCCAGCGCTTTAGAGAACATTAAACACTCAGCAGGAACTTGCACAGCGACGCTCCTGTGCAGCCTGAACTTGGCAAGTGTGGTGCCTCTTGCTTCTGCGCTTCTCCGGCAGGACCCGGTCTTTCACCAGAGATGCCTGACGAGATTAGCGTTTATTAAAGACACCTGTATAAATGCCTGCCAAGACATGACAGCTTTCTTCAGCAACATCCATTTCTTTTCACCGAGGGAGGTTTTCATATTCCTTGGGTAGTCAGTTACACGAGAATTTATGGTCTGACTCCTCCTGAGCAAAACACATATTTTCACAAATCCTGGCATGCTCTGTCACTTGTTACTGCTTTATCTGTGCTGCAGTGCTTATGGAAAACTATTATTCTCTGTACAAAGCCTTTGTGCATGATATAAGAAATGGGTTTATGTAAAACAAGGCTTCAAAAGCCAAAACATACATTAAAAAAGTGGAAATTCAAATAAGATTGTTGAGTCATATATTACTTTCTGTATCAAGGCTTTACAGCATCTTGACATCTGCATAGCAACCCTAGAGGTGTACTAAAACAAAAAGGGTCAACGTAACCACCAGAAACAGGTTATATCACTGGATGGAAAACTTTCCTTACATACCTGAGAAGCCTACAAAGAGATTGAAGAGATTCTGTAAAATTAAAACATCTTAGTGTAAAATATAAAGCGCTAAGTCTCTATAACTATTAGACAGAATGTTTCCATTTGCTACCTTAATTCATAAACAGGTTGGATATGTGCTTAGTGGAGAACATATGTGAATATGCAGATCATCCACACACACTTTTGTAAAACTTGTTAAATCTCTCAGAGAAAATGCTATGCAGATTAAGATGATTGTTTTTTGCCTTGCTTTCATCTGTTTAATTGAGTGTAATCAAATACTGTAACAAAAACACCAGTGCTTTTTAGAAATGTGTAAGGCCTTCTAAACAAAACAAATATGTGAAAACTGTTCTGGGAAAACAGGTTTTATTATATTGTACAATGCAGTCAATACAAGAGGCTACGCATTCAAAGATACACACCCTCCTCCTATATAAAATTAAATATCACCTAAATCAACATACTGAAACTGAATTGCACAGGGGGTGGTACTGCTCTCTCTTATTCTAGTTCTAAAAACTGCAATCATTACATGAAATTACAAGAAATCATAGAGAGTGTCTATACATAAAAAAACACAAAAAAGCAATAATCCTGTATAGAGGCCAACTGAAATTGATTTTTTGGTTTCAGTCGAAACCAAAGCTGAAACCAAAAGTTACAAATTGACTTTCTGCCAAAACCGAAGCTGAAACCGAAAGTTTAACTACACTTTCAGCCAAAATCAAAACCTAAGCCAAAAGATACATCACCCAAAACAATCCCGAACACAAGATTTATGAAATATGCCATGATGCGATGCCACTTTTATTAATAAAGAACTATCCATTAACAATCAGAAACCATTAACATCACTAACTAATGATGTTTTCGTAATGCACATCGCCCCATGAAACTGTGCTACCCTTATGTGTATCGTATGATTTTTGATAATCAAAAACACACGTTCGTTCATATGGGTAGGATTATCTGATAAGGTAGGACAAATGGATGGTTATAACTATCATTCTGTGCTACAGGGTAGGACATTCTCACAAGGTAGGACAAATCGTTAGAACACCGGCCCACAGTCAGAGTCGGAGTGACAAACAGAACTACTGTAATATTCTAAAAATAGACATTCGGTTTACGACCGAAAGTCTGTATCAATTTTGACCGAAACCGAAAGAAAACCGACAGTTAACTTATTGTTTTCAGTCAAAACAACTCCGAAAGACGTCATTTGCCAACTTTCGGTGCCGAAATCGAAACCGAATTTCGGTCGGCCACTAATCCTGTAATTTTTCCATAATATCTTCATTCAAGCAAAGAAGGATGCCTATGAGATCATAGAAGCCCACACAGTTAATGCCAGGGTTACACACACCAAGCTTTTTCTTCATGATGACCTGCAAACAGAACATAGTATGACAAGAGTCTGTAACTCTAATGACCTACTCAAAGGCTTCTAGTCTTTATTTATTTATTTTTTTTTATTATTTTGAGAATACTACGGATGACAATCAAAATACAACAAATGGGTCCTTTCATCATTTCAAGTGCAAGATTTTGCTGGAAGCACAAATGATCAGAGTGAAACAATCTTTGGGTTATGAGTTATGAGAAGATCAGGTTCATGGAAAAGACGCTAAAAGTCTTAAAGAGGAAAAACATTAGACAACATGACGGAGGGATACAGTCACAGCAGTTGTGAACCTGCCTTTGAGAAGCTTGAAAATACAAACAAATGACAACACAGACATTCTAAAGAACCGCTATTCATTTGGTCAACCCAAGTTAAAACTGGCTTAATAGCACTCAGTAATGTTAATATTCAGGGTTATGTTGGAGTCCGTTATTGTATGTTACTTCTCAGCTTTGTAGATCTAAATTTAAAATGATGATCTACATTATTTTTTAAGAAATGAATGACACTTCAACAGGTCTACTTTTATTTGTGGATTATGCGGTTTCCTTCAGTCTGACTATCTTTGTAAATAATATTACTGTATATATAAAGGTGAATTGCAGGTGAAATGAAAACGTGGTGAGATATTTACATGCATATTTCTTAACAGTAAATTAATATTCATAAATACTTTTTGAAACCTAGATTCAAACAAATATATCTATTATGTGACATTAATTACACCTCTGACTAATTTGCACAATGCATAATTGCTTCCTGCTCTTTGTTAAAGTGTAGAACGTTTTTAGCACTGTTTTCGCAGAACCCTTAACACAAATGTCATGAGTGAACACAAGACTCACTTGAAAATGTAGTACCTACAAGTTTTTCACACGCTGCTCACAATTTCAGGTCTTGATTTTCAGTTAACTCTCAGTGTGCACTTGTGCAGACAAGGTATTTTATGTATATGTAGGGAAATGCTGAAAAACTATTCTTTTCCAAGACAAATGAAGTGTAAGTAGGAAGATGATGACCATGGCATCATAATGTCTTTCAAGAAATATGATCTGTTGGCAGAACAAATCATCATTCTCTGTAACAACTCACGACATCATTCTCTCACATCATTGGGAGGAGGAAATGGTTTTCTGTGTTATTGAACTTCTCCACAGTGACTGCAACGTAATGTAAATTTAGCAGTTTAGTGAAGCAATGTAATTTTGCCCTAAGGCTAGACAGGGTGAACCTCCTTATGTAACTGTCACCACAGGCATACACGCTTGGAAATTCTGCAGCCTGCTCTTAGATTTTAGTGGATATAGGAGAGGAGCAGGCAGAAATATTTTTGCAGAACATCACAAAACTGATGCCATAAATACGGTGATGGCAAATAATCTCATCTAGCTGAAGGAAATCCAGGAGAAACATCATTGTGGATAATACTTGTGCCTGCTGACATTCACGAAAGTCTGCGTTGCAACAGGAGATGGAAAACTGCAGAGAAATGCAGTAAGCAAATGGCATCCAGTGACGGGAAGCACAACAGAAGAAAAGGGTCACAGTCTACAGAAGCAGGTCTCAAAATCCACATCACATACCTTAAGCTTTTGGAGTCATTTTTTTTTTTGTTGTGTTTCACATATACAGTACAATATTTTTCATATTGTAAAATAACATATTGGTTATACTTTATACTGTATTTTAACACTGTGTTAGATTTTGTGCTATTATTAGATTGCATTTGCCATCTGTCTTCAGACAGATGATAAAGATAAGTGGAAAAGCAACTCTTGTGCATGATGTTGTTTGTGCACAAGGCTGGACTGAACCTGACAAAGATGAACAGGTTGTGTAAAATTTACAGGACAAGAGTGGATGTCCAAGGACAGAAAGCCCACAGCCTTACCTTTGCATGCAGTCATCATTTATCATCTTTCAGTCACAGAGTCATACGACGTGAGCCAACCATTGAAGGGCCTGGGCAAAACGTGCTAACAGGAATCAGACCTGGAGGAATAGCTGATACTCTGTAACTCTGCTGTCACCTGACGAATATGTAAAGTTCTGCCATGGCTCTTACATTCCATGTGTTGCTTTCACGTTTTGGCACGTGATTGTGACATGTTAGAAAACTGGTGCCCTGACTTACAGAGCAACCACCAATTTACTGTATTCAGTACTCAGATTTGATCATTTTCATCCTTCACTTTAGCATATATATATATATATATATATATATATATATATATATATATAAATAGATTATATAAATAAAAAATAGAAAAAGCTATATCGGGTTGTCTTATTGGCTC
>JABJVR010012030.1:4623-83713 GCA_025773905.1 Chitala chitala | reverse complement strand
GTGTGTTTTGGTTACTGGAGAGTAATTGGAGAGTTCTGGAGTCATAGCTATAATACGTATTAATTTATGTATCTATTATTAATTAAACGACTGCACAAACAGCACACGTGCATAATAATTACTTATTACATAATATTATATAAATGAGACAGATTCAAAATAAAATAAAATAAATATAATTTGGCGAACACGTAAATATGCTACCGATTTAACCGACGGATTCATTACTGTTGGTTGTAATGCCGAACTCACACAGCAGATGGCACATTTGTCTCATAACTCAACGGCAGTTCATAATTGAAGAAAAGGAACTCACCACTTAGGAAATTGTAAATAATTGGATTTGCGGCGCTGTTGGCATACACTAGCCAGTGCGAAAACGTGAACCAGGCATACACTGTTTCTCTGTTGCTCGTGCTCTTGAACGCGCCAAAGACCCTGCAGGTGGGGGGAGGTAATGGTACAGTAACGTAAAAGTATAGTAAATGTATAATAAAGGTCACTAGAATATAACAGCAGGAATCAGTATGAATTTCCTCTAGCAATTATTCTATTTTAAACGTATTCTTAGTTGTGCATACAGTACGCCAACACGTTGTTTTGTGTTTATGTATATGTAGTAGCTTCAAACGGTCCTTTTCCACCAAGAAATAAACGAAATTATACTTTTAAACAGTTTTTTAATATAATAAAATTGGTAATTTTATTTAAAAATATTACTATGTGTCTGCATACCTTTTGCTAATGATTATGCCCAGTAATATACTGTAACGTTTTGTAAAATAAAATTGTCCTGCATCTTAATTTAGGGTGGCAGCGTGTTTCATAACGCTTGTTAATCCACTGCCTGTACAAACCGGGGATGAGCGACACAAAAGGTTTTTTTTTTTTTTTGCGACACAAAAGGTTCTTAGAGACATTAGATAAATTAATGGCGCGGCAAGCCTCGCTGGCGCCCTGCCAAGGAAATGGCTGCGCAACAAGTATAACAACTTTGTTTAAAAGGAAGTGACAAATCGTCGTGATGAAAGCTTAGTGAACATAGACAAAAACAAGAAGCCTAAATTTGCAGCAGACAGTGTGTGTACCTGCTATTCATGTATGTAGATATTCTTCAGATACTCTACAACAGCCGTTCTCTCTTCTTTAATCCTTGAGGAACCCTTCAAATAATTCTTACGTTTCAAGGAAACCCTTCATTAAAATGATCATAATTACAGCTAACGGTATGTTTGTGCTTGATCAGTAAGTTTTAAATCTAACCATTCGTTTAGTCATAACTTTCAGTGCTGTTTTTAGTACAAATATTTAATTTTCTGTAGATTTCTTTATTTTTGCTGCCTTATTAACCTAGTCTTTTGTGGTTCCCATTCTCATAAAAATATATCAACGCTAATGAAAGTAAGTATTGTGTATGTAGAAGAAACTTAAGTTTTGTCAAGGTCTGCATGGTTGTGCTCTTGTGTGGCCATGCCACTGCATTCTGTTGTCTCTATTTTCCTTGTTTTCTTGCTTGTCTTAGAGTGTGTTCACCTGTTTGCTTTTTGTTTTATTCACTGTTTGATAGTGATGTTTTCACTTTTGTTTTGCTTGGTGTTGAAGTTAGTTGGTGTGTTCTTGCACAATTTGTGGTGCCACCCTGGCCCCAATTACCTCATTGTTCCTGGCTTTATTGGTTTTTTGAGTTATGTGGTTTTCTTTCTTGTTTTGGTCTTGGAGGCAATCATCTTTTGTGCTTGGCTTCTTAGTGAAAGACTGAGAAGCAATCCCTTCTTGGCCTTTGGGTTCCAATCAAGTATAGTAATGCGTAATGAAAGGGAACTAAGGCATAGCAGCTGGTGGCCTGACTGCCACTGCCACAGGGGAACCCTCAACTCTCCTTTTTAGCCTTTTGGGGTTTTTATTTGTTTTACACTTTTTAGCGTTTTGTTTTTAGTTATAGTATTTTAGCCTCAACCCTCCCAGACCTAGGAGCAGTGAAGATGCTGAGAGGATCAAAGATGGCAGATGGCACGGCTGGCGAAGGCTGGGAGGTAGAGGATATTTCAGTTGGATCTCAGGACACAGTGCAGACCCAGGTGAGTGGTGCCTTGGTGGCAGCTCCGGTGCCCAGTGGGGCTACTCCAGTGGGACCAGGTCTGGGGGCAGGTGGAAGCTTGCTCAAGCTTACTTGCTTTTGCTGGAGGAACACAGCAGAGAAGACCCTCTTTACCAGCCAGGTTTCCCTTCATATGGGAGGTCCTGTTTGGTGTGCTGGGACTTAAGCTTGAGGACCTCATCTGTACCCAGTGCAGTGCTGCATTAAAGTACTTTGATTTTACTTTTTCTTCAACTGAAGTCTACCACTGGGCCCTGGAGTGGAGTGTGGACCACTGGGGAAGGACTATATAGTAGAACCTCTATGGGACAGTAATTGGCGGATGGTCACCATACACATTTTTAATCCACATGTCACGGCTGAGACTGTCTGCAGGTTCTTGCAAAATTTCGGCAAGGTCCTCATAGAAGAGAAGATGGTCCGGGACGAGCTGGGGGTATGGAATGGATGCTGCCAGTTTATCATGAATTTCAAGCAGGACATTTAGGTGGGTTTGTGCGCTCCCCAGCTTATTTTAGTATTGGTACTAATAGGGGGTACTTGTTTGTATGTGGGCAGCCTCCCTTCTGTAGGGCATGCCAGGGCCATGGCCACAAGGCTGAGGACTGCCGGATCTTAAGTGCCAGTATTGTCTTGAGCCGGGCCACCTGGCTCGGGATGACAAGGCTCCCTACCACTGTGATATGATTCTATCCCGGCCGTGTGTGCTTCTACACGGATGCTTTAGCTAGTGGCAGAGGCATAACAAGCAGACCTAATCCTGAGCCACCCCACGGAGCATTTCCTGGGGATCAAGGGTGAGGTTGGGGGAACCTCTGAGGCCTAGAAGCGGTAGGAGCCCATGATGGAGGCCCTCCATGAGTTCTTGTCCCTGGTAGGTGACATCCCGGCTCCTACCAGGCAGCCTCAGTCAGAGCCTGACTCGGCCTTGGTAGTGGTGGTGAATAAAAGGAAGCAGAAGGACAAGGACCCCAAACAAAGGGAAGGCCTGGAGGAAAGCTGATCGGCTGCTGGGTACCCCAGAAGCTGCAGCACCCATTGAGGAGGCATATCTTCTATCCCCAAAAGATGAACAAATAAGAAGAAAAATCTGGAGCTCCAGATTTTCAGGATGGATAGATACACTGTACACAGAGGTCAGAAAGCATGTTTCTATCAACAGATCCCTCAGCAAGGTGGTGCCCCAGGAGTAAGACGGATGAAATTCCTCTGCCCCCCCCCCCCTCCAAACTATACCTATGCTTTTGGGGATATCGTAGCACTTCGGGTACCTTTTCATGACGTTGAGCACGCTGATAGGCAGGTAGCAGAGCGAGAAGACGAGCAGCACCACCATCAACATGCGGGCTGTTTTGCGCCGGCCCTGGACCTGCTTCACCTCAGCAGACACGGTGCTGGTGCGTACTTTCACGGGCTCTCCAGCACCCAGCACTTGGGCCGAACACTGCAGAGATCTCCACTTTCTCTGAATCACAGATGATGACCCAGGAATCTAGAAAAGTGCAATACAGTATATGAGGAGATCAAGCCTTTGTGGGACTGTCATAATTGGTGCATAAGCGTCTATGAAGATTTGTATCGGGACCCTACAGAAGGATGTAAAAAAGTTAATGTGAGCACCCATAAATACCTACAAAAGGCTCATGTCAGTACTGCCACAAATGTTAGAGACTAACCAGGCGTAGCTATTGAAGACCCTAGGAAATCATATCATATGCATTTAATTGTGCCATCCATCCATTCATTATCCAAACAATATCCAACCACCATGAGGAAATAGGCAAAATTCACAGTGTTTAAAAGTTCTGTCTTACAGTTTATAATGAACAAGATATGGATAACCTTACATAATCAAGAATCGGTCACGGATGACGCATACATACTAACAGGAAAAACTGAGACAACAAGAAGAAAGTAGTTATAGGTCACTGAGGTAATTAGTGCTCACTGCCAAAGAAGGTAAAGATACAGCTACCATAGACGACCATGCAGAGGGAGGTGATGTTATAAACATACCTGTCGTGACTACAAACGTACCTGATGGCACCAAAGTTTGTGGAATATCTGTATGTAGGCCAACACCATCAGACACAATGGAGCAAAGTACGTGACTATGAAGAAACAGGTGTGGTACACTTTGGAGTATGTCTCGTCTGTGACACATACAATGGAAAAACGTGTCAGAAATTAGCTAAATCCTCACATTATTAGTTGTTATGCATGGCTAAGTAGAAGTTATGAAAATACAGTTGAGTACATAGGAACCAGTAGTCATTTTATGCAGAAAATAAATCATTGCTAATAAGAACGCCCTCTTATTATTTTGGCACAGTTCATGGTCTGTCAACTGTCACCAGAGTCTGCTAATGTGCAGGGAGTGAAGACGACACTGAATGCAGCCCTGTTCACTCCAACAAGCAAAATCTGGCATGTAGGAGGTAATGGGGGTTAAGTTTTATGGAACTGCCACCCTCTCAAAAGCTCTGTTTCGCTTACAGGAGCTTGTGCAAACCTGAGCCTATAATTGGGATTTTTCCCACAAACAGACCCACGCTAATCTCTGATTCTTCATTTTTGGCAGGTGTAGAATTGGTGGCACTACATTTCAGACTATGTGTTGTTTAAATAAATGTAAAATGCACAAGGGGGATTAAAAGTTATCTGTGTTAATGCTCTGGTAATACTTTATTAGCATATGGTAATGAAAGCATATGATGGATCAGGATACGTCTACCATGTTAACAAAAGTAGAATGAAAATTAGTGTTTGGTAGTACAAATTCTATAAACATAAACACATCTCGGGAGTACTGGACAGTCAGTGAAATTTGAATGTTTTCAAGACAAAGGGACAGAGTGAAGCCAGCGAAGAGAGGCTCACCTCCCCACTGCTCATCGCAGACAGTGAAAAGGCTCGTCCTGTTTCTCAGCTCAGGCAGGAGACTCGAAGTCTCCATGACCACAGCCTGAGGGATCATGGTGACACAGGACACTGCCCAGATGAGCCCGATGCTCCGGCGAGCACGCTTTGCTGTGCTTTTGAACTTCAGGGGGTGGCAGATGGCATACCAGCGGTCTTGAGCGATGCAGCTCAGCGTCAGCACTGAAACGCACACTGAGATCGTCTGGAGATGAAATGGGACAAGACGGGACTGTTATACCAACGCCCAGCTGTTAGTTTTCTGTGCTGCGACAGGTACTAACTTCAGCTCTGGAGCAGCTGTTTCATTGGTTTGTTTGTGTATATTGATTTTATTAACAATAAAACTAAAGTATAAAGATGTAAACTAATGTTTTTCTAGGTGGCCAGATGACAAGTACCTAAACAATAAATTGCACTATTTTTTAATTTTTTTGACAAAAAATCAGCCCTGGCATTTTTGGTCCAGGCGGACCACCACTACAATCCCAAATTGGTCCATATAATAATAATACAGTGTGTCAGCCACAAAGTGTGTCAGGCCACTGGGAAAATTCCCAGTATGCCAGATTACCAATCCAGATTTAAATTGGTTATTAGGTTTGATGGCTGTCCACACACAAGGTGAGCTGGCCACTCTGGATTTTGACAGAATATCTCGGTTACCAGTCTGCCTATGATGACAGTAAAAAGCACAACACATTGCTCTAAAAAATTATATTATTTATTAATTTAAAGAAATTTTGTCACATGTGGAACTTCGGTAGAATATCTGTTGCAGGGTTTTTTTTATTGCTAAATTAGATAAAAATCTGATTACAACCTAAAAAGGAGTATCTGCATTTTTATTTTGTGCTAAAACAATGTCTGTAAAACTGACTGAATGAATTTCAAACTGCATTGTCTCAGGTTTAAGGTTCAGTTGAATATCTGGTGGTTGACAACAAAGGAATTATGCCAGCTCAATGACTTTGGGGGGGGGGGTAGCATGTAACCTGAGGAATACAAACACTCAGGATGACTCTCACTCCTTGACAGTACTGCCACTGCAAATACAAAGGCTCTCACATTTGAAAAAGTCATTTCTGATTATCTCACAGTCTACCTGTATTCCATTTCACCATCCACTTAAACTCAACAGGAGGCTATTACATTTATTCATTTAGCAGATGCTATTATTCAAAGCAGTTTACAACATTTCACACACGTTACAATGATATTGATAGTCTGCATTTAACCCATCCCCTACAGCCACATGCAGCACCCAGGGAGCTAGCATTTGAGTGCTGTGCTCAAGGCCACACTTGGTGCTGGGCTGAGAATCAAACCAGGAAACTTCAACATCCCAGGGAAAGTAAAAGGGAGTAAACCTCTCGAGCAGATGCCTGACATTTAGCCTGACATTCTCACATGCTCGTGAGAAAGACAGAGTGACGAAGGTGACGATGGTCAGACCTGTCGTCTCACCTGTAAATACGGCAATATTTTACACAATGTTTTTCCGAAGAACCAGGTTTCTGTGATGTCCACGACAAGGCTGGCTGGAAGGCAGATGACAGTGACCAGAATATCAGCAAAGGCAAGGTTCACAATGAAGTAGTTGGTCACGGTCCGCATATGGTGGTTTTTCCACACTGCAAAGCAAACTGGAGACAGGACAGTGTCGGCAACGTAATTTCACATTGGAAATACATTTCCAAATGTCTCCACTTGACGTCCTGGAAAAAGCTGAGTAATTTGGAAAGTCAGTTCTGCACACTACATAAATTTCTTTCCAGGATAGTCAGGGACAGCACATATATTTCCTTCCACGAATACGATAAAGATAGATGAGCCATATCCCCGGTATTTTAATAATACCCCATACCTCCAGGGTTGTGGGTTCAAATATGGCTCTTTGCAATGTGTGTGGAGTTTTAATTTTTTCCCTGTGCATGTTTAAGTTTCTAAGTTCTCTGGTTTCCTCTCAAAGTTCAAAGACTGGTTAGGTGGATTGTATGCCACAAACTAGTGTGTGTGTGTGTGTGTGTGTGTGTGTGTGTGTGTGTGTGTGTGTGTGTTTGCATGCAAACCCTGCCTTGCCCTCTATGCTGTCTGGGATATAGGCTCCTGCAAAGGATAAGCAGTTGGGTAATGGATGCAATGGATGGCAGCAAAAAGTAATTACAAGCGGTAACTGCAGTAACACGCATTGAGCCAGGGTGATGCAGTGTGGTCCAGCATGTGGCTTTGTTGCCTCCAAAGTTGTGAGTTTGAATCGTCTGCACTGTGTATGCACAGTTTATCTAACCTCCCCATTCCTGCATGGGTTTCCAAATGGCATTCCATGCAGTCTTCCCTGCTTTGTACCTTGAGCTTCCGTAGGCAGGTTCAAAACGCCATTGATCCTAACTCAGGTTGGGGATTTGAAAATAACAGAATAAACACTCAGTCACTGCGAAACAAAAGGGCCTAGCCACAATAATACATGTCAAACCAGAAGCTCTTAAATACCAGCACTCATGCCAACAACCTCAGTAAATGTAGACAGAAATCATACAATCAGTCAAGGCAGAAATGTTCCAAATCACTCACATATTAGTTGTATCTGACACCACTTTTCCTTTAGTCATTAGCATTCAAAGTGCCTCTTAAGTCACTAAATCTTCATTAAGGCAATTCCCAAACACTTGCTTGTTCACATATGTTCCCCCTCCTTCTTATTTTTCTCCCCCCCCCAACAACTGAATCTCATCTTCAGTTCTGCTAAACCTCTTGCCCAGACTACCCTTGTCCTTCCTGTTTTTGCCCATGGTGTGTATTAACCATGCTTTCATACTGTCTTATGGCTATGGGTTTGGTTATGGCTTTGCTAGAGACTTGTGCTCTGCATTGGACCTGTTTGGTGTCTCTGTACAAGCTGTCAGAGCTGTAAAGGTTGCATTTTTCATCCCAGATTTAGGGGAAGAGGGGAAAAAAAAAAACTTTTTTCCTTGAACCTGACCTTTAACGACAATTAAAAATCATGTTTCTATTAAAAGACTACACAGGGTAAAAAGTGACATTTGAAAAACCTCCAAAGTGGTTCAGCTAATGATTTCATTACAACAGCTTCTTCCCTCACAAATGACAAAACAGAAGCCAAGGAATTAAAGGCTATAACTATACCACAGATTATAGATGTTTAACCTTATACCTTTGATTCTCTTTAGCAATATGTTATTTGAGACCATCAGAATGTAACAGAAATGTAACACAGAATTTATGTTTTGTCAGTTTGTACTACACTGAAAATGCAGTCATCCATTTTCAAAACGTTTATCCAATTCAAGGCTACAGAGAAACCTGTCCAAAACAGCAGTGTATAAGGTTGGATACAGCAGCAGTACAGGTTCAATTCAGAGGTGCCAGTTCACATTACCTGGATGTCTCAGCACTGCAAGAGCAAAAACATTAAAGGTTGTAATAACTACACATAACACAAGAACAAACTGTAACTGTTGACTTTCAACGTAATATTTCTTGTGAAATTATTAAAGATTTTTTATGACAGTATACATACATACATACTGTGACATTTCTGACAGTGTAATATTTCTGTCACATTTGGAGCAAGCAGGAACAAAAGGCAAAGGGAGCTCTGTGTGAAGACCCAAGTTTATTCCAGAAAACGACGTAAAAGAGGCAAACGTGGGAGACCATCCACAAACACAAAAAGATTAAAAGAACAAAGACACGCAACGGCAATACTAGGGTTACCAGATCAGATACCTGCATATCCAAAGGAAGACACAATTACATAAAATTTAATAATTGTGTTATTTGTCCTCCTTTGTAAGGCTTTGTATATTGGCTTACATATATATTTGTATAACAACACAAAACTGGCGATGTGTCACGTGTGTGTGGCCGTGTTGATTTATTAAAACAGGGTCATACTAATTAACGCACTGAACACGCGTCGTGCGGTTGAGCGGCTCGAGCCTCAGATTTGCTCTTTACTATTAAAACATGGAGGCGATGGCGTGCAATAACAACCAACAACACAGCCAAGTGATTGATAAAAGCGAGAAGTCCAGACATTGTCACATTTTCGGCCAGTGCCTGCCAGACGGAGGACACAATGCCAAAAAGGAGGACATGTCGTCCTTTTGCCGGACGTCTGGTAACCCTAGGCAATACTGAAACGGTGCAAAACAGCCAATACAAGGGAGCAAGCGGCCAAAGTATACATTGGCAAACGAAACGTAACCATCTAGCTAAAACAACCTAAGAACACTAACCGTAAATAGTGCAAGAGAGGAACTCACAAACACCTGGAAACACTCACATTAACTAACAAGATACACCACTCACAATGACTAACGAATGAACCGAGATGGAAACGAGAGGGCCACACAACTGGCAGCACGCTGCAGATCGTGACGACTGTTTTCACAATGTATTATAATGCAATAACTAAAATCCATGTAATACCTTATGTGAAAAATCATTATTGCACATTAAGAATGGCAGTTTTTACGTAATTACATTTTTTGTAATTTTGTGTTTTTGTAAATTTTTTTGTAACATTGTGTTCAGTTATTTCATTGTTAGATTTAAAACGATTAATACACACTCAGTTTGTCATGAGCACGGTCCTGCCCTCTCTACTCTATGTTATTTCTAGCTTCCCTCTCCGGTCTAGTTCTTGTCAGAGTGATTACACCTGGTGCTGGCTTTCCTGGTTCCGTTATAGTCCTTTGCTCTGGCTTTCTCGCTGGTTATTGTGTTAGCATGCCTGTATGTGGACATTGTGCGCTGATCCCGGTCATGCTTCTGTTAACTCTTGTATTCAACCCGGTACCTGTATATTCTCGCTTCCCGCATTTCTACTCCGTTTTTTCTAGTCAACCCAGGTTTCTGGTAATAAAATCCCATTCGTGACTAAACTCGCTTTTGTGTTGCTACTCAATATTAGCGTTACACAGTCAAAGCAGCGTTTCAATACCCGGTAAAGTTTATAAATAATAATAATTATTATTATTATTATTATAAACCTGCCGGTAAACATATCGGGTAAAAATGTTCATAGAACATGTAGCTATGCCGAACAATACCCCAAAACAAAACATGTGGGGTTTAACTTTTTAAACTATAAATAACTTGCAAAATGCTTATTTATGACTTCAGCGAGCAGCACCTCGAATGGGCTACACTGTGTGTTGCCTGTGCTCTGCCCGTGTCAGACTTGCCAGCAAGAGGGACTTCTCTCTGCAGCATCTAATAAAGGCAGCGCTGCGAAATCATATGCAGTAGGATGAAACACTGATTCGGCTTACGCGCACTGCAAGCTCCCAAGACATACGGGACACATTGTTACCTAGTAGTCTATAGGATACGTTTAATTTCATGTAGACCTAGCCTTATTTAAACCAGGCTACAGCTGTTACAGATGTTTCATAATAATCATTTTATCTTGTTTCAGATTTTGCTCAATCATTCATGAAATACTCAAACTGATCGTTGCCATTCTTTCTTCAACCTAAGTGTACGTTACGTTATTTTAACGTTTGTAACAAACTGTCATTAAAACGTGAACGTTAGGGTTTCAAATTTGTCCAATAAGACATCCTAGCGGGAACCTTTGAGCATAGCATTGCATGGTGACAACACAAATGGCTGTAGCAGACATTAAAGGATACTTTTTTCTCAGAAGTGGTTAATAGATAAACGAGTCTTGTGCAAATAACACACCGTCTATTTCATACTTAAAGATAATTTTAAATAAATGTATTTTCAGAAGATTTGTCCAGATTACGTCCAAAGAGTACTTACACCGTATCCCAGGGTACAAAGGCGAGATACGGTCTAGAGGGGGCACCAACCCAGCGTAGGCACACACGCATGTGCACATGGTCAGTATTTACCAAGCCAAATCCTCTGAACCACCTGCTCGACTGTGAGAGGAAATCGGGGCATCCAAATGACGGACACAGACAGTGGGAGAATATTCAAACTCGGTACCAGTACCTTGTTTCAAACTCATCATTCTGCGCACGTGACATAACAGCACACCTTTTTTAAAAATCAAACTATATTACACCGTAACTGGGAATCCACACTGGAAGCGAAATGTGGGCGTCGAGTAAGCGCTACTGAAGCGACATTCCGTTCGATTCACACCGACTCTGAGCTCTGTGTTTCTGTCACCAGAATGGTATGTGTGACAGCTGGACGAAGGGAAAGCGTGCTCGGAGACAGTAGCGTTTAGCTGCAATAGAGAATAGGTAAGGTTTTGTTTATTCTAGCATATTACTTTTGTTTTTGTTTCAACATGTGTGTTTATAGACGTCTGATTGGCAACATAAATTATTTGAGAATTAACAGTGAACACAAATTTTCATGTACTTTTGGAAGGAAATAAAATTTAAAAATGAAACCTATGATAACAGTGTCACAATCACCATCTGATTAATATTCGCAGACCACGTTTTAAAACCTGCAGCAGCTTTTAAACACTTAATCAGATACATGTGGCGAAAACGCGGCAGGGTAAAAAAAATAGACTTGAAGCGTAATCGATATATGGGGGATCACGGAATGACGCGCGTCTCACGCCTGTGTCTCGCTTCCAGTGTGGATTGATACATTTGATAAAACACAATTACATCGGCTCCCTGAGACGCGCTAATGACGGACGTAAAAAACGCGCCTAAAAACGTTCTCAGTGTGGGATTGACCATAAGTATTTATTACTTACAAATTAATATCTTCATACCACTACATTGAGTAGTATTTCCCTGCCAGTGCATCTTACTCATAAACATATTTATATATGCACAAGAACACATACATTTTATACTCACATTATAACCTACTATACTACTATGTCAACACGTTTGTGTACGAACTACCGTGTTTTGGACAAAAGAAGGCAACTTTCACCACTGCCCAAACTGTAAACATAAAAGTTAAATTTCAAATAATACAAGTGGTATTGAAGAGTTGCTGGTTAACACAAATTAGTTAACCACAAACTACAGTAACTCATTATGTTTAGCTCATTTGCGCACGCTATCATTCCATTACATTCCAAAAAGGACTTTTCTACAGGTGATTGGTGCGTACAGCATTTGTCTTGTACAGTGTACTGTAGCATATACTATATGTGGGACACTTTATAACTATCCTAGACACATTTCAGATGACGTGTATAATTTTCAACTTTGTGTAGACCTGCTTAGTTTACATTTACATACAGGAATTTATAATTAAAAAATTCGATGCCTAGGGTTACAGCAACCCTTCATATTCCAATTGTCTTCAAATGTTGCCTACCTCAGACACGCTGTTAGGACGGTACGCCGACTGTTTGCCTTTGACAGTTCACGTTTGCAATAAAACGTGTTTGCAATTCGGAGATGAGTACGGCTTTGGCGAAGACGAGTCTTCGATTTACACAAAACAGATAGCACAATGTACGGAACGCCTGGTATTCAAACTAAACGTGTGTTTGATCGAATACCAAAATGTCTCAGAAATAACTCTCCTAGATTCGATTCAAAAATCTAATTCCAGTGTGTAAGAGCTAAACGCTAATTGATTCATTCAATTTGCAATCGCTTATTCTGGACAGGGTGGGAGAATTTAGAGCGTGTTTCAAGCAGTATACGTATAGGGCACAAGGCAGGACACACCCGGACAGGGCAAAAACCTACCACTATTATTATTATTATTATTATGTTGATAATATCCAGTAAATTTTACATTTATAGGCTCGCTAGTGTTTTAAGGAAATACACATAAAAAGGCAACATCTAAAATACGACAGGATCACGTTTCACTTTTGACAGTCATTGTTTCAAATTAAATTGTGATTTCTATAACTTTACTTACGAAAATTACAACGGGGTGCAATAAAATTTCACAAAAGCTTCTGATGACCACCGCTATTTTGGAATGCAATTACATTAAACTCAATGAATTTCCACACTACATGATTTATTTTTATATTTAATACATAAACAAGACACGACAGAAACCAATAATCTGAGATTAGTCCTTACAGTCCTTAGGCTGGCTATACCTATATCTTAATTATGTCCGAATATGAAACTTACCCAGCGTATTTCCGACTAAAGAGATGAAAAAAACAATTATATAGGCAATTATTAAAACCCACTCATACTGTTTAGGGTGCAAGTATTCCCGCCAGATATACTTCAAAAGTTCGTCGTCTTCATCGATTGATTGATGCAGAGGAGGAACAGGCGAGCAATTTCTACAAGCGGGCTGCACTGCGGTCTCGGACATTATGTGATAAAATGTTGAGGAACTTGGTAATGCTGCGTCTTGGAGGTCCTCGTTCAGCATCCCGACTCCCGCATCTTCAGCTCTGCCCTGAAAACCAGATTTGTCTTGAACAACTCGCCGTTATTGTTGCTGTGACGTAGCTGGTCACCGGAGGAGACGAGCGCCACCCATTTGTATGTTAAGGTAAAGGCCATCGTTCACATCGTTAGGCTGGCACAGGACGCTCGGTCAAAACATGTAGTTCAGATGGCTATTAGGGTGGTAACCTCTTGAATTTCATATTTTGAAAATGTTAAACTTTTGATTATATACCAACAGCATCTCTGTAAATTGTAAATCAATAAACATAAATTACAGTGTTTAAAGGTTTTTTTGTCCGTGGCTGCAAATCACTAGTCTCAAAAAAAAAAAATGTAAAGCGTTACTTTTTTAAATATAATTCAGCACTCAGCACTTAACCCTTTAGAGCTTGTTTAGGACAAAACAATGAAAGTAACGCCGTGTTATAATCCTAAAAGTGTCACTGCAGTTTGAAAATCTGTTTTATTTTATTATTTCAGAAAATTTCTTCAACATTTTTCGTCTTTTCTAATTAAGGGATTCAAACGTGAAACTGACGAGGTGGTCTGCAAAAACATACACACTGGACTGTGTAAATTGTACTTTTTATCTCTTTATATGAATGTTACCCACGTTTGTGACTTTCATGTACACCTCATGTACACAGCTCACCACTGCTATCGGTTCCATTGCTTTCTCCGGATATCGGTTGGGTAAGGTTATTTCAACCAAGACTCGTGTCAATCAATGCAAAATAGTCCTAAAATCTTCACGGTGCATAATGAGCAGGTAGTACCTTACCTCATCCAGTATCTACACTGAAATCACTCCGATTGAAGATTGCAATTTAATCGTTTGCAAGGATACTAATACGATAAAAATGTGCGTTAACATTTCCCACAGCATTTAGTCTGAATAAAACGTTTGTGACATGTGCAAAGTGGTTCCCCCCCCCCGTTATAACGTATATTCCGAATTTGTTAAACTTTTCATTTCATTAAGGCCGTTAATAAATTAATTATTTTAATGTTTCCAACAAATACGCCGCACATCAGTTTTGCTTTGCTCCCGCCATATTTCTGTCCAGTCCAGAAACACACCACGTGACCCAATGTTCACAAGCATTCGCAGAAAGAATAAATTTATTCGTTTAAATATAGTACGAGTCTTTTTGTGATATGTTGTTAAACGTCTTTTTGTGATATGTTGTTAAATTTGTGATATGTTCTTAAATCATAGAATTGTTCACAAATGTGTTCTTATGATAAATCCCATTGTAGTATAATTAGGCTGGATTATATTTAGTTTGCTATTATAGTACTGTCTAGTGGGTGCTTCACTATACTGACATGATATATAAATGTTTTCTGGGATGTACAAGTGCCAAGGATGATAGTGGTTGATTAAATAAGTTTTTGGATTGCAAATGCCTCGCTGTTTCATTTATTAAATATTTCACACCCATGTCTTCATAAACTGAAAGTGCATGCCACTTGTTTTTAATTAGCATAGGTAAATACCCCACCATCCACACGAAAGGGCATGAGACTGCAGTGATATGATCATACCAGGAGGGTATTCCACAAAGCAGATTTTGATTTTGTTTATATCTGAGAAATGTTTTGATTGATTTTTACAGCTCCAGAAAATCAATGTATTTAGTTGCAAAATGTTAGTTGACCAGAGGATGTCAGCATTCTGATGAACTGTTCTAACTTTTTGCGGTTCCCACTCCTCAGTCCTCACACTGGGATTACAAAAAGGCAAAGTTGCTGGGTAGAAAGCAGCATTAAAACCTGTATTCCTGCAGGACCTATCCTTGTTTTAGACCAATGTAAATTAAAACAGTGTTTAAATAAATTTCTCAGTGCAGAAAAAAATTATTTAAAAAATGTTGGCTTTCTTTTAGGGGCAGCCCTGCCGGAGTCCAACATGCACTGGGAACAGGTCTGACTTACTGCCAGCAATGTGAACCAAACACCTGCTCCGGTTGTACAGAGATCGGACAGCCCTTAGCAGAGAGCCCCTGACTCCATAGTCCCAGAGCACCCCCCACAGGATGCCACGAGGGACATGGTTAAATGCCTTTTCCAAGTCCACAAAGCACATGTGGACTGGTTTGGTGAACTCCCAAACTGGTTAGGCTGCCCTTTGTCACCAGTTTTGTTCATCATCTTCATGGTCAGAATTTCTAGGTGCAGCCAAGGGCCGGAGGGAGTCTGGTTTGGGGATCAAAGGATTTCATTTCTGCTTTTTGCAGATGATGTTGTCCTGTTGGCTTCACCAGGCCAAGACCTTCAGCGTGCACTGGAGCGGTTTGTAGTCGAGTGTGAAACAGCCGGGATGAGAATCAGCACCTCTAAGTCCGAGGCCATGGTTCTCGACCGGAAAAAGGTGGTTTGCCACCTGCAGGTTGGAGGAAAGATACTGCCTCAAGTGGAGGAGTTTAAGTATCTTGGGACCTTGTTCACAAGTGAAGGAAGGATGGAGCGTGAGATTGACAGACGGATCGGTGCAGCGGCAGCAGCAATGAGGTCGATGTACAGGCCTGTTGCAGGGAAGAAGGAGCTGAGCGTAAAGGCAAAGCTTTCGATTTACCAGTCAATCTACATTCCTACTCTCACCTATGGTCACGACCTTTGGGTCGTGACCGAAAGAATGAGGTCAAGGATACAAGCGGCTGAAATGAGTTTCCTTCGCAGGGTGGCCGGGTGTACCCTTAGAGATAGGGTGAGAAGCTCGGTCACCAGGGAGGAGCTCGGAGTAGAGCCGCTACTCCTCCACATCGAGACGAACCAGTTGAGATGGCTTGGGCATCTGATTCGGATGCCTCCTGGACGCCTCCCTGGGGAGGCATTCCGGACATGTCCCAATGGGAAGAGACCCTGGGGAAGACCCAGAACACGTTGGAGGGACTATGTCTCCCGACTGTCCTGGGAACGCCTCGGCGTCACCCCGGAAGAGCTGGAGGAGGTGTCTGGGGAGAGGGAAGTCTGGAGGTCACTTCTTAGACTGCTGCCCCCGTGACCCAGCCCCGGATAAGCGGCAGAAAATGGATGGATGGATGGATGGATGGCTTTCTTTTAGAATGGTAAAAAACTAATCATTTCTGTAAAATGAACTGTTAATACTCTTCTAAATGCAGTAAAACTGAAACTGAAATCTGACATGCTATAATATATAAAATGAAACCTAATGAAAATTTCAACACTATAACTTCCTATATCAACTTGCACCCTAATCCCTTTCAATTGCACCACATGTGATTTCAGATGCGGTCCTGGACAACCAACAGAGAATGGCCAAAACGCTTACACAGATATCCTCGTTACTGGCCGCAAACTCCAAGGGAGTTACAACAAATTTCAATAAATAAATAAATAAAGATATGCAATTGTCAGGCCCTCCTCGTTAGCTGCCACCAGACTTGCGCATTCAGGAAGACAAGTTTCAAAAGACAGAGCTAACAGTTAAACCATTGCAAAGTATTGCATAGTGGTATGTGTACTGACAGCTCTAATCCTATAGTGTCTTGTGCTTCTATCCCTGCTACGTGTCTTTCACAGCCAAGGTTCCCTGATTCCCCTTCATGTCCTACCCATCCCCTGTCTACATCTCAGATGGATCTCCCTGGCCACCGAACCTACACTTGTTACTTCGGATTCCCTCTCTTGCTTGCCCCATTGTGTTTGACTGCTTCTGTCTAATAAGCTCGGCTCTGTACTGTGGATCCAGCTCCCCAATGTGTTTGTTACAGCAATGAAACATTTTCAGAATAAGTGATGCATTTCTTTCTTGAGATTACTGGTAACATGTAAATAATCACACTGTAAAAGTGTTTATTTACAAACGAGCAATTAATTGCTGTCAAAATTGGACAGGATTATATCTTTTGTTTGGAAAACCACAATGCTTTGTAAAACAATAATTATTTTAAAGTTTTATATATGGTAAAAATACTGTTGTAGTTTAAATACTATAATATCATGACAAACAGTGATGGCAAAAACAGGGCTTTTGAGAGCTCAAAACATTTGAAAGGACTGAGTCAGAAAAAAGATTCGATCTTATGAAACGTTTCAAACGTCGCATCATAGTGACAACTAGTGGCCAACTGCAGTTAAATAGAGTCGGTTTCCCAGACAGTCTCTACACGAATCAGGGATGTGAAACATGGAAAAACATAATGCGTTGTTATATTACACAATGCTACAATATTTAGTTTAAAGTTTTCTTTCGCTTTGTGTGTGATATTTCCTTGTGAAATTTGATGTGCTGAATAAGAATATCACATTTTTGTATGTTATCAATGAAGTTCAGAAAAACTAAAAAATATACAGACATACAAGCTACCTGCATTGTCATTTTGCTTACATCAAAACGTTGATGCTATATGAAAATAAATATTACCATTATAATAGGAACCTTGGATTTACACAAGAACCATAATTATGGAAAATATTTTATTATATAGTTTTACATATATTATACATATATTATAAATGCTGTATTACCAACAAACTAAAATTTCTTGAAAATGTTCAATTTTGTTTAATATTAAGCACAAGTATATATAGTATATGTTAATATGTAAAGTATTTTATTTATTTGTATTAAGATGTGTCAGTAGTAATTATTAAAGTTTGTAGGGAGAAGGTATGTGTTTGTGTAGACCTAATGATTGGGTGGCTAAGGATCAGGTATTTTTATTAACAAAGACATCCTGTTACTTAAACCCAAAGCAACAGTCAATATTCAAGGAGAGGTTAAATCTATCGCTGCGGCGCTAACAGAGTGCTATAGATTAGGCAGGCTCAGAGTCTAATACAATAACTAGTGGGGTACAGTGTAACAGAATACAATATCAACTCAGTACAAGACACTAGGGAGACCGAGACAATACTTTGCAAAGACTGGTTGCTTAAATGGGGTTTTAAACTTTTTCGTAGGTGTGGCAAATAGGGTCAGGTAATGAGTCACGGAACACTACAATTACAGAATACATAATTTGCTTGTAAAAATTTTTAAATAAGTAAATGTTTCTTTAAGAGTGTTTAGGATGCCATAATCTATCTCAACGCAATATGCTTGTGTTTAGTTTTTCTGTTCCGAACGTGGGGGTGCATATATTGAAACGTTTTAAACATTGTGACATAACGAAGTCCCATTGCGTTGAAACGTGACTTACTTATTTTAATATGGACTTGGTAGACCGTTTCCAAACGGAATAATCGTGGAGGTTTCAAAACGTTTCGAAAAGTTGCTTCGACACCCCAAAAAAACTTACAAGACACAAGTTCCTAATTCCCTTCAGCAGAAACACCCTACCCAAGGTCATAAAAGTTTGATTTAAATATTGAGCGGTATATAAATATAAAAATTAAGTAGACAAGCAAGTACCATTACTGTTACGGAACTGAACAAAATGAAAACTGCAGCTATATGAGTGTCACACGTTTAAGTGAATTGGTTATGTTTCTGCCTGCATCTATTCCTTTGCTTTCTGAATAATGGACTTCATAAAGCTTCTCGCTTTGAAACCTCCAACCTCAAAACAACTGGTTTAATTAGTGTCAGGAAATATTTTCTTATGAATAGTATAGAAAATGAATTACAAACTTAAGAAATCTCTACCTAAGACGGATAATAGCTTCCCCCTTCATTTACAATGTTGTTTCCGTTACGGAAAATCAAATGCGAATGCAAAAATCATGCAACAAACACTGTAAATGTATCCATACAATGTACATAAGAAAGATGTTTTTCTGTAGAAAATATTTATTGCACATTAACAAATACCACAATTTATTGCAATCTGTTGCTCGGTGTGCCCAAGTACAGCATGTAGTTAAAAAGAAATTCTTTTAGTTTTTTTCTGTTGTAATTTCAAATTCAAAGGAGTCTTCTCACACTAAGTGGAAAAAATGTCTTTTTTCATTACATTTTGTCTTTGTTATTCAAAGTTAATCCCATATAATGATGTTGCTACTTATTTTTGTGAATTAAATTTCCCACACGCTGCATAAAACGGCCAAACTTATTGTCATGGTGACCTAGCACCTGATTTCGTGAGCTGGAGCTCTGTTCCATGATGAATTTCCCTCTTGTGGCATGTCCTGGTAAGCTCTTGAATCTTTCCAAGCCTTGCAGGTGTGCACTTGTTACCATCGATTTCTCAGACTGTCTCTTTTCAAAGGAGCAAAAAGGCTCAAATCGGCTGTATGACCTCCTCTCCCTTTTCTGCTCACTCTGCTGGATTTCAGCTGCCATTGTTGGCCTGCTGCTCCCAACACAGGTGGTGGGCGACACCCGTTGCTCTGTGGCTGCGGAACAGAATGGCGAGTCCTGCTGCAGCTCCTCTGTGCTGAACCGAGGAGCTGACGATGTGCCAACATCATCCATAAAGTGGTTTTCCTTAACCAAAAGTCCCCCATTTCCTTTGTATGTTCTGCCACCATCTGTGGATTTATCAGTGTTTGTTGTGTTGCTGAGCGCCCCTTTCTTTTTCCCAGACTTCCTTGCTTCCTCTGGTGTTTTAGAATCTGAGCTGCTGGCTACTTTGTGAGAGCCCTCCTTCTTCTCTGGTATGTTCAGGAGAGATATGATTTTCTTGGAACTCTTTTTAAAGAACTGTGGGGAGCCCGAACTTGAGGTTTTAGCTGGAGGTTCCTGACTGCTCATGGTAAGAGCTGTTGCTGACACTGTTCGAGAGGGAGGATCCTGCCAAATTGTCACTGAGGGGTCCTTCTGATCAGCAACCTGCTTAAAATCATAGTGAGAGACAGATCTTTGGTCTTCTTTGAGGTTACTGGGTGGGTGCCTATCAGTCCTTGTGGTCTCATTTGGACCTCCTGCTATTGCTTGTCCACTCCCATATTTGCCATGTCCTGAGAATTCTTTGTTGGTAATATAACTTGTACTAGACCTGGATTCAGCTAGGCTAAACCTTTTGTACCTTTCTTCATGGAAACCTTCTGGATTTTTGACTAACATACTTCCCTTATTTCTACCAAGGCTGGCATAACTGGACTGGTTGTATCCATTGTATAGGTTATTCCTTGTGTCATCCAAAACCTGCAGACTCCGCCTCTTTAGCAGGTAATCGTTGGGTGTTACTCGATTTCCAACTCCATAGGCAGGAATCCTCTGTATTGAGGGGTGAAAGCCTGAATTAGCTGGGGGTGGCAGCTGATTTGTTTGAAATGCAGATGCCTGGGAGTTGCTAGTGTAGCTACTGGACTCAGGCTGTTCTGGAATCGTGGACTTGAAGACAAGGGAACTCCTCAGGCGAGAGTGCAGGTAAGGATTGGCCTTGTTGTCAATCACTTCACAATGGTCAAGGTAGTCACTGGAGTCACCAATGGGCTGGTCCTCATGACTGAGGTATGACTGTATCCTCCAGTTCCGCAAGAAGGTCTTCGCTGTCCTGTCTAAGGATGGCATGTTCTGCTGCATTGAGAGGATTTGCTTATCATTGCCATGGAAGGACTGCCTGACATTGCTACCTCGGTTATAAGTGGGTATCATTCTTGAGGGCTGTAGTGGATTTTCCATACCTCTAGAGAGGAGATCATTTCTCTCTGCAAGGACACCTAATTGACTAGAGTCCCTAGCCACATTCCAGTTACTTGTCCCGTAAATCAAGTGGTTGGGAACACATGAGTTCTCATTTCTCTCTCCAGCATAACTATGTCTTTTGAGGAAACTGTTAAGATCTGTGGATTGAAGCTGATGAATCCGTTGTGGAACCATGTGGCCATTGGCAATGTGCTGGTTATAAGGACCCCTTTCAAGCAATTCATGTTCAAAGCTTTCCACAGGGTTCTGTAGCCAGGCCTGATTTCCGCAGGTTCTCATGTACACAGCGTCCATTGTGTGCCTCAGATGGTCTTTCCGCTCAAAGGGTTGACGGAGTTTGCTGCTGTACCCTGGGACAGCCCTGCTCCCTTCATGTGTGACTTGCAGTCGAATGGCTTCGGCTGGCATAAATGCCTCGGGCACAACGGAGCGAGCGTAGAGCATCCTGAACTCCTCATCATACGATTCAACCAGTTGGCCCGTGATCACCTGGACCATACTGAGGTTGATCTTCTCATAGGACCACATGAAACTGTACAGTGGGATAAATACAAAACAATTTGGATGTGTCAGTTGCAGCACAGAAAAATCAAGTATTTTACAACTGAATTATTGATCTTTGAGTCATTAAGCTAATTCCTCCAGACTACCACTGGTATAAGGAGGTATAAATATTATTGTTAATCGTATGTGTATTAGAATGATTAAATTATTAATTACAATGCGTGATTATGGATTACTCCACCTCTTTCTTATTTATCATTTTGTGTTATTCTATAAGGATGTCATCTTAGTATACAGTAGTTATATTTATTATTGTTTCCAGTGTTCTGCATTTTCACTAAATACAAATATATGCCAATTTATGGCCATATTTGCTACCGGCTAGCTGGATGTAAATCAGACTGACTGCATTCTGACCCTATAAGGGGAGGAAACATATAAAAAAGTGACATGATGATACTGACGTATACTAAAGCATTTTTATTATTTTTAGGTAAGATTTATTTATTTTTCAAATAAAGTTTTAATTTATTTTTAAATTCATGACAAAAACAACTCAAGTGTTACGTGATTTTATCTTTTTTGTAAATTGGGTGAGTACCTTTTGCTGTCTGCAACGTTATTCTGTTGTTGGAGTGAAGCAGGTTAAAACTGGAGTTATAATGTAACACCCCTGCCTGTCATGATCCTCATGTTCACTAGATGTCATCCTTCATCCTGTCTCCTTTGTGCTGATTCATTGTTTCCTCATTAGTGTTCCCCAGTCCTGTCTAGTTGTATTGTTGTTATTTAAACCTTGTGCTTGTGTAGTGTCCTTGCCGGTTAATGTAGATATGTTTCATGTTGTGCTGAGCTTAGTGTCTTTGCAGAATCCTGTTGTTAGTCTGAAGCCTTGATTGCTTCCCCTGTTATCTGTAGTTTGGTTTGGTTCTCCCTATTGTTTGAAATTTAGCCTTGTTACTCCCATTATCTATGTTTGTACCTTGTTTTGCCCCACATTGAAAACATCTATATCTATTAACTTGGTTAGTGTAAGAATAATATATCATAATACAACTGTATCGTGTTCTGTACAGTACTATACTTTATTATACTATTAACAGTGCTATCGCTTGCTATACAAAGTATTTGTAATGCATAATGCATTGGAAATCTTTAAAACATTAATATATTATGCAACATGATTAATAATTACTATAATTATTATTTTTATATTATTGCTGTTATGACCATTAGTATTGTTATTATTGCTATAATTTTGTTGTCATAATTATTTCAGTACAGTTTTGGGTCAATATTATAAAACCCAGGGCATTTGATGCTTTGTTATATGTTATGTGTGACAGACACTTAAAAAAGACCACAGCCATAATACAAATGACTGTTAAGTCTGCACTTACCTGTCTAGTAACTTTAGTCTTATATCTGGGGTGAAATTTGTACAAGTCTAAATTCTGGAGTGATATGAAACACTGTGTTTTTTAGGTTTGACTGCTATATCTGAATTTTTTTTTTTAAATGTAAATTGTGCAAAATATTTTAAGAATTCCAATTACACAGTTTCATCACCATGGTTACACAAACGCATGAAAGGCGCAGGTTAGCAGTACTTCAGATGGATGCCGTGTAAATTAGCTTGACTCTTTCATCACAGTGAACAATATGTGATTCAAAAACTATTTAAAGACTGACATTAAATATTATACAAACTCAAATACAAACTCTTTTGTGCAGTGGGCCTGACACCTGGTGTCCTGCTAACTTGCCTGTTTGGATGTAATTGTACAAAATCTTATTGCATCAGTTCAATTACATGTGTCCATTTCTCATTTGATAGCGTGATCAATTTTAATATAAAATGTTTTAATCTCCTGCCAGTCTATGATTGGCATGGTGCCCAGTGTAATACTGAATGTAATCAGCACGTAATTTGTTTTTGTGGGTCATTCATTAAATGTAGAAAACCAAAGTGATGATGGAAAAACTTTACAATGATATGACACTAGTTGCTGCAATTAGTGACTAATTGCTTACAATAATTCACTCACACTATTGAAACTGCTTATTCAGTATATCAGAGGGAGTCTGAGAAGAAACTATGTGGCAGGATACACAAGGCAGAGACCGACACAGTGTATTGCCTGGATGGGATACCATCCCATGGCATTTGGCTATGTTTTCCCTTTACAGACAAACCACTGTGTGTGCACTAGGGACAACTTGGAGCCACCAGTTCACACGAGCCACTAGCAGCATGTCTGTGTTGAGCAAGTGGGGTAACAACATACTTTTACAGAAAGAGCATGCAAACTCATAAAGCCAATGGCATGGTGGGTGATGCAAGAACACTTATTCAACTACCTTCCTGTGCCATTCACGTTCTGCTCAGGAATTCTAATACTTCAACAGAATGCACAGTGAAAGCTTATGTTAAAATAGGTTGGGCCAGTTACAAATGTGAATGTCTACATGCCTACACATTGTTAATGTGAATACAATATTTTGAGACAAGCAGCCACTGTCCCTTAATGCAGTACAAACAGGTATATAAGCAGTGGTAGAGGATGCAGAGGAACATTGCAAGTGGAAGGTATATACCTGTATGAGCCATACACCACTGTGTGACAGTCCACCAGCAGGAATTTCTCTCCCATCACCCCGTGAAACTTGGCTCCCGATCGACAGAGATACTCCTGTCCCTTCACAGTGCGAACCCTTATGTTCTGCAAAGGCACAGTAAAGAGACAGAGCAAATCACCATTTTGTCGGTGGGTGAAAGCAATGACTTCATAATGAAGGAAAGCCATGGGGAATTTCTGCTGCTGTGGGCTTCTGTAAGGAACCTTCTGTAAGCGTGATGGATGTAAAATGGGTATCTTTATTGGATTCAGAAGAAACGCCAATGTGAATCATATTCATTTGATTTGTCCAAGATTAGGTCAGATAAACATGCAGCTATGACACAGGAAGATCTCAGTAAAGTAATATATGTAGTTTTCATTACTGTGTTAATTTTGTATTACCATAACGTCTGCTACCATCTAACAGTCACACTGGGTCTTTGTTTCTGCATAGGGGTCAAAAAATTGGTTTAATAAATCTATTGCTGATATAGCAATAAATCATATTAACGCTGGATGAGGTTACTGTTTTTTAATTGTCTTTTGACTTTGGAAATGTAGTTTAGAGGCTAGCAAATTAACACAAAGCCATTGAGAGAAGACAAAAGTCACAACACTGTTAACACAAAACTTGACTACTCTGCTGGTGCCACAGAATTTCATCAGGTCAAAAATCATTTCCCATTTCATTAATTCCCACTGACAGGTCCAAAATTACCTCAGAGGGATACTGTTCATTAGCATTATTACCATTACCACCTTTGATTAAGATAAGGACTTCAATTACATTTAACTGAAAACTGTTTAAGCAATATTCAAAATGAATATATGGATGTCATTGCTTTATTTCCAGTGGTCAATTTATAATATCTTTCCAAGACTATGTTTAAATGAGAAGGTTTCATAATTTGACAGTACACAATTAGCAAATTAATGAATGAAAACGTCTCAGTACCATGTAACTGATAATGAAGTAAACTCCACAATATTTTTATGCTTCTGATAAGCACTGACTTTTGCCATTTTGAATTGGTTTGATAGAACACAAATCTCTGATATACCTCACTGAATCTGTCCTTGATGCAGTACCCTCACATTGGTATTCAGTTCATTAAAGAACCAAAGGTTTCTTACCAGTTCTGCTTCCCTAGTTCAATCCAGTTCATTTCAAGTCAATTTTATGTTGTTCTTCCCAACACAATGTGCCAGGCCTGTGTTGCCTCTGGATTAGGAGGTGCTAATTGGAGGTAACACTTAATACCCTTGTTGGTATCGATCACTTAAAAGCAAAGACAGTTTTCTTATTAAAAGCCTTGGATGAAATAAAAACCCATGTTTTATTCCCCTTGTCTTTTTCTGCTTCCAACTGTACTGCATGAACACTTGTTCCCCGTAATCCAGCACTTGTATTCCTGCACTAGTGTATAAAAGCAGGCCGCACACTGCCATATTCCTGCACTAGTGTATAAAAGCAGGCCGCACACTGCCATATTCCTGCACTAGTGTATAAAAGCAGGCCGCACATCGCCATATTCCTGCACTAGTGTATAAAAGCAAGCCACAAACAGCCATATGCTTACACTAATGTGGAAGTTTGTACACCACTGTATCCCCACATAAGTGTATAACAGCAAGACACAGAAGGCAGTATGTCTACACCAGTGTGGAAAGGCTGGCTGCATTAAATCCACTCCAGTAATAGCCTATAAGCACAGCACATTCTCAAGCTTAGAGAATAAAGATAAACAACATGAAGCAGAGCAGCCAGTATGGTTGTACAGTATTTGACAACAGCTGATAGTGTAGGACAGTGAAGAAAGGCTTCTGTGGTAGGTCTGAGGGGGGAGGCCAAGTGGACGTCCCCCCCCCCAAGCAATCAGGCCTCCATCCAGAACTTTAACAACAAAAATGCTACAGTTTTGTAACTGTTCTCAAGTAAAAAGCTAAAAGTTGGGGCCTCATTTATCAATAGTACAAAGAGTTCTCATTTTTGTCATACACATGAAATGTAAAATGTTGGCATGCACAAGAAATTTGGTATTTATGAAACATGCACAGGCAAGTGATATGCACACCCGGCAGTAAGAAATGTTCATCAGCACCATCTGTTCGTCCATTCCCTGCTTGTGTACATTTTTAATAATTTGTATAGTGAAACACCCCCAATGAACCACATATGGTTAAGGAAACATGTTCAAAAGCCATGTTAGAAAAGGTATATCCTTCTAAAACATGGCACAGAGGATGAAAAAATGCTATATTATTATATTAAATTAAAGTATAGATGGATACTTGTCTCAAAAGTAGAAAAACAAAGTGGTTGTTTGGCCCTTTACTGGCTGATATGATATGAGCATGTATGTGTTGTAATGTGTGTATGTAGTTTCATATGCAACACTTTTTCCTGGCAAATTGCATCACAACAATCAACAGAAAAACTGCAGCATGGTAGTAAATGACAGTATCAATACAGCATCATTTCCCAAACTGTGGACTGACACATACCGTGTTGCAAGCTGTGCAAACTGCCGGGAAAGCCCTGTAAACAGTGGGTGTGTAAACTGCAAACTGCATTTTTTCACAAAAATGCCATTTTTAAAACTGCATGTCGCTTGAAAAATTGTTTCCAAAACATTCATAAGCATTTCTTCTAAATAAAAATGTATAATACCAAAGGGAAAGAAAAAAAAGAGTGACTGAGTGTAAGTTTGAGGTTGGTGTAGTAGAAAGGGAACAGCAGCTCTCCTGCTCACTGTCCCACAATCCCATGTGGTATTATAGGCCAAGGAGGAGACAGTGACAGCAGTCCCTCCTCATACACACCTTTTATAAATGAGGACCCATGTCTAGAAACGACAGAAAGCAAATCAATAACAAATTAAGCTAACACGTCTGTTTGTATCATACTATAAGAGTAAACTCGAAGACTCACATTACATACAATGAATTAAACCAGCAACCTCAACAGGAATTAATGCTTTGTGATAAATTTAGTGGTTTCTTAACAACAAATTGTGAGTTGAGTTTCTCTCTTTTCTATCATATAAGTGCGTTGACTTTTTCTTTGGACCCTTTTCCATGATTGTATTTCTCCCAGTGATTTTTTAAATTTTCTTGTAATTTTAGGTTTCATAGATGTTGTGTTTAGCATGGATGTCACAAATGGCCATAACGCTTTCCGTGTGAATTCCATCAGATCCATTCAGAAGCACTGCAGCAGTAATGACACCATGTAATCAGTAATGAGAGTTTTAAAATGTGCCAGATTGATTGTGCACTCCAGGTGCAGACCCAGGTGTTAAGAGCACCTGGCATGGATCCCAGAAGGGGCAGGTGCTTCAGTGCATGTATGAAGAGCTCCTACTTTTTGGAGAAATCAAATACTGAGAAAACTGTGGACTGCACAGCGCGAGGGGCAGGAACACCTGCTTCAGTGGGGGGATGGTCATACTTTTACCTGAATGTCCTTTTGTTGCTGTTTACTTTGTGTTTGTCTGCTCTCCATGGGCGTCTCCGTACTTTGTGAAGCATTAACTGCATTGGTTTTTACTACATTTGATTGTGTTAAATGTGCCCCAACAGGTTGGAACAGTGGAAAATGTTTTTTTAACTGAATTTACAATAAATCAAAATGATTTAATCTGTCAAAGGCGTTGATCTGCATGAGTCAGATTCCTGTGTTCGTTTATGGGAGGACCTACCCAGTAAACCAGCATAGACAAGCTCAGACCTGTAGCAGTGTCTGCCCTGCAGAAGGAGAAGACAAGAACATGCATTTCTTCAGGCAAGAAACTGCAGCACCCTGTGCTCACAAAAACACTTCAATTTCCTTCCTTCATGAACCTCCTACAAACTCACAGGCTGGAACATCTTGGCTGAATATCGTTCACTCCGCTGTTCTGCTCACATTTGTGTCATTTTCATGAAAGAAAGGTTCTTTGTTTTCTGACAAACACACTTGTGTTTATGGTTCACACATGTACAGACGATGAAGGGGAGTATCAGATTTAAACAAAAATTTCAGCACTGCAGAGCTGAGTGTAAACACATCTAAGATAGAGGTGGTGATTTAAATAATAAAGAACTCTCTAGAGGACACACGCTTCAGCATACGAGTATCCAGGTGTGTAGTTGTAACATGTCTAAGGTGTGCACCTAGGAAAAAACACAGCCAAGACTAAAGCCTTAAAAACAATAGCATCAACTGTTTCCTGAAAACCATGACAGGGTTAGCATTAGCCAGTGTGAAAAGGAACATCACACTGCTGTTTGTTGAAATGATTTGAATATGAGCTGGATGCTGGCTCATGCTATCATGTAAAAAAAAAAAAAAAAAGAAAATACGTCACAGCCTGGCCATGGGTTCATTAAGCAGTCTTCAGAAGGTGGTATTGAACTGGGTGTTTCTGGTCCATTGAAAGTAGGGCCAGTTGGTTGGGGCAACAATACGGTCCAAAGACTCGAATTTCGGTTAAAAGGGGTGGAATATTCAGGTACATTAGCGTGTCAGCCCAGTTACAAAACATCAATCCGTGCAACATGGGTTAACAGAGACAGGCCAACGCACGGCAGGTACTGTTTAAGGAAAAGACCTGTAACCCGAACTATCACTCTTCACAAACCTACTAACTTCATTAAAACGTTATTTTTTAAACACTGTTACTTTAAAAACCATAAGACAAAAAAAACTCAAATAAATAAGTATAATACTATGCACTAAAAAAGATTTAAGGCCTTTATTTTGTTTCAAACAACTTGTCTTTGCTTTCTGTTTCAAGTTAAGACAAGAGCAAGCAGCGAGCCCAAACACGGGCAGTGCAGCAGTGCTGTTACTATAACAGGAGCTCCGCAGCACTAAGCACTGACATGCCGTGTCCTTCAGAAAATACAACTAAGCCGCTCAACCACTCCTGCGTTTCTTTACATTTACCATAGGGATAGAAAAATTTTTGAAATTTGCATATCTGTTTGAACAATGCTGTTTATCAGTCATCCCAAACTTTATCTTTAACAAGCACAATTTCAAAATTACCATGTGACCACTCTGCAGGTATCATAGAAACATTTGCATAATAATGTGTTTTCATAGGTTTGAACTCTGCGGCCTGTTGAGTGTGATTTCCCACAGTGTTGTTGTTTAGTAAATATTGTTCCCTCAGACTCCTCAGGTCTTCCACAAAGAAACACCTTTAATGACCCAAAACTGGCATCGCAATATGACATCTTTAGAAACTTGTTAAATAAGTATTTTCTGCATTTTTATCAAACTGCAGATAGTACCAGCATTTATCTTATTACCTGTTGATTACAACATTTACATTTTATTATCCCAGCATCTTTAAACCAACCAGTGGTCTCTCAAAAGAAGTAAAAACTTATTTTTCTCCAGCAATCTTCACTTATGCAGCCTAGGAATCTGAAAGTTTTAATGACTGCTGTCATCATATTTGTCTACTGATGCTGAATTTTTTGTCTTAACAAAAAGTTTTAAAACATGGACTGTACACTATACCAGACTACACATTTTCGTGCTGTTGCATATGCAAAAATGCAAAGTCTTCTGTACTAAACTGGAAATGGTAGTTCACTAATGTAAGATTAATGATACTGCATTTGTTAAACTGTATTTGAGAAAAGTGGGTATTTATTGCAGTAAACGAAACTGTAAGGCATGATTCCAAACTGTCCCCTACTGTGCATTGCTAAACTATACTGAGTTGTACTACATTGTTTTAGATTGTACTGTTTTTCTAACTTTAGTCTGCTGATTCTCAGAGCTTTAATGATTTAAAGGTTGTGAAATTCCTTCTTTTCTCCTTCTACAGATGTAGATGAAAGAACACCCAGAGGAAGGGTGGACTGTTCTGAGTTTCTGTTTTACTTATCTTAGATAGAAATACGATAAGTCTGACAAAAAAAAATCTCATGGTCCCCAAAGCTCAAATTTCTCAGATTTTTTTTCTGTGAGAAGTTGTCCTCGAAAGCCCTAAATGTGGCCTGTTTTGTTATGTAAAACAGATCTATGTATGTCCTTGAATATCATTTAATTGTCACATAGCCTGCTGTGTAATTTTGGGTCTTCTTTCTGTTTTTTGTTTCTTCAGAAGCTGTTGTAGGTTAACATTTTTTAGATTATATGAACACATGGCAATGTTGAAGGATATATGATGTTTCTTCTGATAAACAGAAAGAGCTCCAGTTATTACATTTTGAAAATGAATTTAATCCATTGTAATTCATTACGTAATGAAAACTGTCACAGATAGGGTATTTGGGTTAAATGACCTCAGATTCAGACTCCCCAGATGGGCTTGATGGAGGAGCAGTGTGAAAACAGATGTACTTACCCTGAACTGGTGCACGTTCTGCTTTTCGGCCATCGTGAGAAAGGTTTTGAACTGATAGTCATCAAGGACGACATACACGGGCACTCCTCTGACAGATGCATCTACAACCTCCTTAAAAATGTCAATGTCTGTAAAGACGTCCATTGCAATCGCGATGACCTGTAAGGAGATAAGGAGATAGATAATGTGCCATGTGGTACAGCCAATTCATCACAGAACATATGACTTCAGATTGTGAGACTGTAGGTCACATACCGTCAACTTCATGTGAGGCTATTAATTTGTACAATAAAGGAATACATTAAATTATTGTGTTCAAATTTCAAGTTTTTACAACTTTCAGCTGTTATTACGTGAATCAACATTTTGGATATAAATATATCATTTATAAATGTAAGATTACAAGACTTTTGGATATAGACTAAAAAATAATTCAAATTCGTTTTTGAATGTATGGCAAAGAGTGTTTCATGCAGTTCTATTAATTTTAAAATGCTATAAGAATATAAGAAATATGAATATACAGGCTGAGAACATCATCAAGATTTGTAAATTGATATTTTTAAAGCAAACAGATCCCAGTCTACTGGAGGAAAAAATGTCAGAGTTAGAAGGGAATTAAATGCCTGATTTAACATCATAAAGTTTTCCAGGGGATTTAAGATGTGTGGAAATTGATATGGAGACTTCATGAACCAGTCAAGCAGTGGATTTCATGGACGCTGCCGAACCAGCTCAGTGTGCAAGAACACGTCGGCGCTGTCATGACAATTTTGTAATGCTCAACTGCACTGCCTGCTGGGAGCTCAAATTTACCAAACAGGAAAGATGGCTCTCTGCTCTCCAGGTCGTTCAGCCTCCCAGTGTTATACTGAGGAAGAACAATAATCACCACAGACCATGGCAGAGAAACACAGTCAGTGTTGTGGACTTGTCACGTGTCGTAAGAAATAATGAATAGACGTGTATAATCTCCCTTAATCAGTGGGTAGACTATTAAAATAACAACACTTTAATTAACTCAAAATGAATAATATGGCTCGCGACTCTTAACAGGACGAAGCGGTATAAAAGATGACTGGCTGACAGACTGACTGAGTAATATGGAACATGTCAGCAAATTTTGAACACAATGTATTTGTTCAGTACAATATATTTTGAATTCCTTACTATCTGTTGTTCCCATAACCTAAATGATTCTGCAATAAACATGTAATATAATTAAAACAGCGTAAATAATTAACTTAGTTTCACATTGTACCAATTATTTTGGAAGGTAAAAACAAAGACACATTAAATTATGATGCTATTGTCTTTTAAATCATTTGTGTTATCTAAAAAAATACTTCAAAATGACAATACAAAAAAAGAAATTTGTTTAGATGTATAATCAATGTCATAGGACCAATGATTGCATATCTCCTACACCAAGAAAATCTATTGTTTAATGTAATTTTTGTGGGTTTGAACTACGTTTTCCTTATATTTTTCAAATATCTGAACAAGTTTCAAACCAAGAAATTACATTAAACAATAACTGCTCAGCACAATCACTCCCATTCCAAATACAATGTCCCAATTTAACAGACATTAAACATTCAGTCGTTTAGTGCCAAAGCGATCACTATGAATGAAGCATTGCAGTTACCTGTCTGGCATCCTGAATGTGCTTTCGAATTACTTCTTTGATGGTCGGACTGTTCTGCCGAGGTGGATGGAAGAAGAGGTTAATGTTTGTGTTCATTTTCCCATAAGTGACCTCAGGCCAGCCCAGGTCGAGGTCAGGGGCGTCCAGGTCAGAGTGCACGGGCCAGTAGGTTCCTGTTGAAGGCGAGCTCTCAGGTGAGGCCTCCGGCTCCTCTGGCTGCCCACCTCCGGCCGGCCGCTCAGTGGTCTCCTCGATGAAGAGGAGCTCATCCTCTGAGAGGAAGTCACCAAGCCTGTCAGACTTGAGGACCTCAGTGTACGCCTCCCGCCCCGCGCTCACCAGGGCATCAATGGCCAACCGGTATGACTCCCTGTAGTGCGGCTGGATGTAGTCCTCCGGCTTGAATTCATCCAACAGGGAGGAAAGCTGCGACTCCATCTTCAGCACAGAGTGGGTCTCCTTCTGTCTTTCAACACTGTCTGCCAACACCGTCTGTCCATACACAGGCACACATCACACTGGCAGTTTTTTACACAACAAAACACAACTTCCAATATGGATGAACATCATAAACTTACAAGTGACCAGCTATTAAAGTACTCTGAAGAAAACACATCTTCTTTCTTCACATTTAAAAAAGTTTGATTATTCAAATCACTTTTTACCAGATTTTGTTTTATGGGTTGTTTAACCCAGTGATTTCCAACCACTGTGCTGCGGGACAGTAGTGTACCATGAGAGATCATCAGGTGTATCGTGGGAAATTATCCAAAGATAATTATATTTCATTATATATAGTTTTTGTGACATTTTTTCGCTTAGTTGTGGCAATGGAGATAGCTGCTTGCTTGCAAATGTTTGTCTAGTGAATTCAGTTTCAGTTTCTCTAGTTATTTCAGACTTACTGTTTATTTGTTTATTCTTTACTTGAATCGCGTTGTGACAGTTGCCAGACTTAATCAGGTGCACTTTGATGATAGGACAGCACTTACTGTTAGTAGATTCTCAAATATTGTTTGACCTCGTTCGTGACATGCACATGTACTATTATTCATTGTAAGTCACTTTGGACAAAGGCGTTTGCTAAATGAATAAAATGTAAATGTAAATTTTTGTTTGGTGGTGCGCCGTGGGATTTTTCTAATGTAAAATATGTGCCATGGCTCAGGAAAGGCTGGGAAACACTGGTCTAACCATGTTCACTCTGTGTGATTCAATAAACTCTTCACAAATCAGAAAGTCTCAGGAAGTACATTTTCAGTTAATCATTAAACAGCAAAAGTCATCTGAAAATTAATTCAAGGGCAGAAATATAAACATACACGTTAATAAGGCATATGAAATAATTATCCCTAAACTCCCAGCAGCGTTTGATTTGGTACAACAAAAGAGTAGTTCATAAGAATTTAAAATTTTTATTTTGGTTTGGTTTCCTAGAAACCTGATTTCCCTCCTTTGCAGACGTAGCTGCTGTTATAGATTCGATATTCCATAAGAGTGGCGTTCTGATACCGTTTCACCCTGCCGTTGTGCTGTGGCACCAGAGCTGTTTCTGCACTATTTCTATTCCACAGACAGCCTAACAGGCCACTGACAGTAAATAATCTTGCCCATCAGAGAAACGTTTCCTTAGAAGCTGTTATCTTGTTTTTAGTGTTCCAGTTATAGGGAATATGAGCAATATAATATAATCAGCTGCTGTTGTTAGATAGCACAGACATATACACTTTCACAAGCCCGTAATCTGTGAGAGCGATGGACCAGAAATAATGTCTTGGTCCAACTCTTTAATGAAATATTGTGCTCCTGTACGTTCTATGGGGCACACTTTATATAAGTAATTTAACCTCCTAATTACACAGGAACTGAACACATTTTCACATTGTTTAAGGTCGTGCTGAACTGGAACTTATGTTAAATGCAGTTCAGAGCCTTTGAGAGGAAACTTTAAATTCAGATATAATCAGCAGTTCACCCAAAATCTCAGAAATTACCTTTTAGCAGTATCCCTTTCATTCCTGTGCACAGGACATTGTGTATAAATATATAAATAAATATAAATTCAATCATATCTCCCTGTTTTCTCTCTGAATATCCACATAATCCTGAGGGATAGAGTTTAGGTTCCCATTTATGTTTCAGTTCTATTTCCTCAGTGCAGAGCTTGTGCTTTTTGGCCTAAACAGCCATTTCCCAACACCATCTCGCAAGCATCTCCCAAGATGTTCAAGATTACAGCACAGTGGAATAAACACAAAACAATATGGAGAAACTCTCCTTTCTCTTCCAAAAATCATACATTGCTGTTTAAAAGTCAGACTCAGAAATTTTATCTCAAGATAATTCTTTGAAATGTTACCCCTTACTTTGCTTGGTGCAATAACATTTGAAGCCTTTCAGAAAGCTTTTACTCATGTAGCCACGGTTTAAGACAAAAACTGTGAAGGGAAACAAAAGATGACTTACTCATAGTTTTTCTTTTTCATTTACTGGCAGATCAGTGCGTATATCTCCATAACATCCCACCTTACGTTCACTCCTGAGGTGAAATTAACTAGTTTCCACAACACTTGGACAGTGCTCTTTCACCGGGACACATGTGCCAAACAAAAATGAATACACAGGAAGCGTCCTTTCTCAAAAACGGCAGAGAATCCAGGCATGGGTGTGGAGACCAGTTTTCACATGCAAATACCTGCCTCTGGAGTCTGGCGGCAGGCCAGGAGCCGGCAGTAAACCTGTTTTTGTGTAGCCCCGCCTCTTGAGTGTGGGCAGTTCAGAGTACACTGAGATATCAACCCCACCTCAGGCTGCGTTCATAGCAACACCCTGTCCTGCTCTCCTACTGCTCTCCAGGAGAACACAGTAACACTCTCTGCACCCAGGATGGCGCCTTTCCTAACTTTACTCAGTTCTTCCAAAAAGTCACCTCTTGAACTTTGTCAGTTTGCTTTTTAATGAAACCTTGATTTCTTTTGTGTCTGTGTAAAACTGTTTTTAAAAGCTATTTATCTTACTGGAAATTAAAAAAAATTGTGATTTCACCAAAAACCAATTCTGAAACAGAAGAAAATATTGGATATTGATTTTGGTGTTGATGTTATAAGGCTAAATGTCATATGAGCTTCTTAAATTTTGCTGTTTGTCAGCAAGACATACACATATATCAGTAATGTACCACTGACTGTCAATCACAGATTAAGTTAAAGTGACCTTTTAACAGTTTAAATTAGTAGTTTGTTCCAAGGTATCTTTCTCCTCATATTTATGTCTATTAGTTAGATAGATAATGCCCAGAGTTACCCAGTAAGTCACATTATGGAAACAAAAAGGAACATTCCAACTAACTATTATTATAATAACTTTCTGTTAATGACTTGTTATTTTTAGTCAGTTTGTCTTCCAGAAGCACACTGACAGTAATACTGCTGGCTGGCAGTCACTCTAAATGAAACACACTCAGCTTCAGGACTATAACCTACTGCAGTCTTCTCTCTTCCTAAGATTCTTTGTTCTGTTTTCTCCCTCCAAATATATTTCTGGTGGCTGAGAAAAGCTTTTGTCCAAAGTACTTTGATCCCAAAAAAAAAACTACAGACTTTAAAATATTTTTTTCTGATGGGATGGTGTGTAATGATAGGGTCATGGAAGACACAACCAGCTGACAGCTGATATTTTCAGCAATGCTGGTGTCAGGAGCACCATGGTCATGAGAAGACTACCTCAGCTTTACTCTTCTGTAGCTTGTTTGCAGTCATTTTTGGGCATTGTTTTATGGACCTAACTAGTATTCCTACAAGTCTGTGACAAAGGGTCCCCTGTCTTACAGATCTTGACTTGGCTTTGACTATTCCGTAGAAGTTGAGAGTTGAAAATACTATACTATACTAGACAACTGCTGAATAAGTAAATAAAAATGGGACACACAACTAAAGAAGGTGACAAAAATATATAAAGTACCAAAACAATAAAAATATTGCGCAGGACGTGTCCCCAGAATCCACTGTGGTTCCTAAACCGCTACCAGTGATGCGCAGGTTTGTAGACCGAAAGCTTACCTCTTATCCAAATTTTCAGTGCCATATTATCTTGTCCATATTCGCTTTTGGCGCCTCTCTTGGGGACACTCCCATTCCAAATACAATGTCCCAATTTAGCGGACATTAAATTGCAGAGACTAAGCGATAAAAGTACATAGTAAAGACAGCAGTGCTGTTAAAGTTGTGAGCTGATCGGTCGTACAGTTCCGATTATCGCTCTTACAAGGTCATGTAGCCATATCAATCATGCTGACAGAAGGGAAAGTCTGCTAGCTGGAAAAGTACACCCGATTCCATTGATTTGCACATAAGATGTGTGCTGCTGCATAGCACAAGCATGCACTTTCGTAGGCACGTTAGTGCGCGCATGTACAGTCACATCTCTCGTATTAGTGCTAATGCTGTTTCACAACTGTGGATCAGTTTTCCGTTGGACTACAGATATTCCAGAAAAGAGATTTTTTTATACTTGGAGTTTTTTTTTTTCCGATGGTTCAGTTGTATATGTGTTGTTCTTTAAATGTTGCCTTTGCATTGGCTACAAATTAACAATATTTTTCATTTGAAACAGTAAGAAAAGAGGCAAACAGCTTTTTTTTCTCAACCTTTATTAATATTCGTCATGACTACAACAGCTTTTGTTTGTGTTTATCATGTATGTGAATCATGACGAAATGTAGCCTATGCAAAGGAGTGCACATTGTTATTTCTCTATGAAGTACTCATGTAGTCTTAGTCTTATAAGTATGTATTAACGTATGCACACCGTATTGCCTTTACATTCTGCATATATCAGTAAAACACGTGTTTCTCTTGGGTTAACAATAACCGGTTGAAAAAAAAAAGATGTCACTGGCAGCCGGTGATCCCCCACTGTACTCTTGATTTCACAAAGCGCTCGTTCTGCCTTCAGCAAAATTCCTTTGCTGTGCTTTGCTGGTTCATTATCTCACCCTATTCAGTGAGTTATTTGGACGACTCCTCCGTGAATCAGCGAGGCGAGGCTCCAGGCTGAGCGTGGGTGTAGGAGAGCAACGCTGAGGGGGGAGAGGACACCGTGAAGCCAGTCTCAGACACGGACAGGCAGTTTTCTACAGAGCTCTTTCCAGATCCGCCTCCAACATAACATAGTCAAACCACTGCAGACTCACTACTGTTGACCTATGCATTAACTGAACTACGACAGAGAAGCCTAATTGTCAGAAAGCAAACCATGTTTTGCTTGTTATAAGCCAATTATTCATGAAGAGAATTCCATGGATCACATAAAATAACCATTTTTAGACACCGTCATGCATATTATAAGTTGCAATTAATGAGTGCCCAGTTGTCTAAAACTGACTTTTCCCAGTGCTTGCGAGTTAACGTTTCTCCTGCTTACCTAAACACTTAATACCCAATAAACAGTATTTGCTTAACTTATCCCTCCAAAAGATATGAGGTACTATTGATCAAACAAAGAGCAGAGACAAATATTTTGGAGCACAGAATATGTTTCCCATCATCAAGGTTCAAACAAAGGAACAGTCAGTGAAGTTCTGGAGAGGCAACCACTATCTTAGAGTGGTCTGAATAACTTCTAATGTTTCTAGTAGGTGCTTGCAGTAGAAACAGGAAGAGCACTTCAGCACCTTTCAGTGCTGACAGTCAACAGGGCTTTAAGAGAAGCACCAAGATGCCATTTCTCATCATAACTGCCAGGGATGAGCCACAAAACAAAAAACTACCGTAAGTCACATCTTTGGGTTGTTGTGACTCAGTGGGAAAATGAGACGCTGGTCACATCTCACTGCAGCATCTGTGTGCCTCTGGACTGTTACTGCTGTCAGAGTACTTCTCACCCCACCCCATGTCATGGTGATTTTCCACATTTGACAGTCAGTATTCATCCAAGCTGTTAAACGGGAAAATACATGCATGTTTAAATTTCTGATTAAAATGTGATATTAAGAGATAGTGATATCGTAGCAAACAATAGTCATTTTATAAATTTTTTAAAGCACACTTCAGATGTTCCATCCGTTGTTAAAGTCTTTGCACAATTTTCTGAATATGAAGGTAGTTGCAACTTGAAAAAAAAACTGTTTATTATATTGTTGGTTGTCTCATGAATAGTAGCAGTGTTTCTCATGATTATCTGTATCTGTTGTAGAGTTAGAGTTGAATTAAATCAATCCAAGTTTGATTAGCTAATCCATTTTACAATTTCAATTTATTTTGATATAGTGCCTTTCAAAACAAGTTGGCAAAAAGTGCTTCACAGAAAGAAATTACAGATAATGCAGAATTAACAGCAGGTGGGTGACTGAGGTTTAAAGATAAATATACAGCCAAACAACAATGGAGGAGAAGAACCAAAAAGTCCAGTGTGGAGAAAAAACCCTCTGGAGGGCCAAGGTTGACTGGCTGCCCAGCCCTCCTGGACATAACAGGATACTGTATCCAAAGCACCCTACTATGTTTAGGTTTTATTTATTGTTTTTACACAATTTTGAAATGTTGGTATTTAACTTTTAAACAGATTATCAATAATACTTTACTAGGTAGCATGTGATCTCTTCATCAAAGATTTAATCACTAAGCACTATTCAAAATCCCACTGTGATGGAAATGAACAGAAGAACACTGATTGTTAACTTTGTAATGATAAGATTATGTCACTTTTGCCTCACGCCTCTTGGTAATAATGAATATAGTGATAACTTAAAAAATAATTATATCCTCCCAAATGGGTAATGTCTGGAATGTGGTGGATTTACTATAATTCTCAGAAAGTACTTTCATAATTTAGAACACACGTTATAATTAAGGAAAAAGAATGACTAATAAGAGGATGGGGGTATGGATGCATTTATGCCGCAATGTAATTTTTAAAAACTGTTAAAATGATATTAACATATGCAAGAATAATAGCAAATGTTTAAACTTTGGGATTTTATTTAGAACTCTGAAAAATACAATTGATTTCCTGAGACTATGGATTTGAAATCAGAACAAAAATATTTCCTTGTGCATGCATTAGAAAATTAGGCAAACTCACTAGCTGTGTACAGTACATTTTACAGCTGCATATGTATGAAACGGTCTCATTTGGTTGCATATTTGCTCTTACAGCTACATTACTGTGTAACTGAAAAAAAAATTTATTAAAAACTCCATGACGTTTTTCATGTTCCAATATAAATTTCACTATTTTCTATTTTCTCTAACTACATCTACATTCAAATTATTCTCTCCATCTTAATTATGAAGCTGCATCCAAGGTTTCCATTATTCCATTTAGAGAGGCTTTCATGTGAAATTAATCTCACACACACACACACACACACACACACACACACACACACACACACACACACACACACACACACACACAAAGTAAAACAGAAATTTAATCAACACCGCCTGTCTCATATTATCATTATTATCATCAAATCACCAGTGATGTCTGAGATATTGATGTTTTTGTTGATGCATTTATTTATATACTTAACAGTTTTTCTTTGTAACTGGAAGCATCACCAACCAAGTTTTCATTTAGTTTAAATCTGTCTTTATGCTTTCAATTTTCACTGTTAATCTCTATTTCAGTTTCAGAAATAAGGTGTTACTTTGATGTATTCCACATTGTAATTTCACCCTAATTGTCTAGTACTAATTCATATTTTTCTCCTCTACAGACAGGTTATAGTGATGTTGTACAGTCCACATGACTATTTTCTGTTGTTAGTGGCAGGACGGAAACAGCCATGATTTTTTAAATATGTGGATTTGTGAAAACATGTTGTGTTTTAATGCTATGCAGGTGTTCAGCCTAGCATTCGCCACCTGGAGCAAGGCATGGGTGTGCCATGGGATGGTGTCCCGCTGTCATCACAGACCTGGGGGAGGAGCTTAGGGGCAATCACATGTGCACAAAGGTGCTGCGTGTTGAGAAACAAATCTGACTATCTTTAGCAATCTGAGTCAAACATGAAAAAAATGTATTTGAAAAAAATTCTCTGTGAAAGTTAATTGTATAAAAACAATTACTTAAAAATAACAGTCACATTTATGTTAAGTAATTATTACTCAAGTTCTCCCTAATGCTTTTATATTGCATTTAAGAGTCCTCCTAGTGTTCTAATATCCCTAGTAAGTGTTTGAAAAGAAAAATATGTGACAACATATCACATGAAGCTTATTAAATGTAAATTATCATGTTTGATCAGCAATAAACATAAAAAGTAATCATACTTATAGTTGTGCAGGCACTGAAAACTTTCAGAAAGCATGGTTTGGGAAAACAACAGTCAGCAAAAAACAAACTTTAAATTAATAAAGCTTATATTTCACAAGATGAATTGAAGGATGAACTAAATTCTGTTCTTTGAAATAGTGATCGTCACAGTGATAACAATGTACCCTGCAGAAGTCTGATGGAGTAGAGCTTTACATAACACACACTCCCATCTGGCTGTCAGATGATAGAAAATCGGAATAGCCTTCACATGACAGCATCAGTGTAACAGCTCTGTGTACACCATTGTACAGCATACCATAACATCTTGAACTTGAACTTCTCGTTTTATAGGTTTTAAAAACTTCATAATTTGCACATATTGATCTCAAATAGACATGCCCTGCACGTGACTTGTAACGCGCGGGGCGCGTTAATTAGGAGAAATACGGTAAATATCGGTACAGCAGCGCAAGTTAAATAAAATAAATAACTTTAAAGGAACACAACACAAAAAATAAAACCCGCATCACACACTGGCAACTATTTTATTTTTACTAACACCAGCCTTTTTACACCTGTCCAGCTGACCCTATTTTAGTATGTAAAGAGGATGTTCTTCAAAAGCTTGACATATCAGAATTTTAATAATTATAAAATAAATTAGTAAGGTAAATTTTAATTAGCAAAAATGTAAGAGGTTACCTTATCTGTGATATTTTAATTAAATGGATTTGTGTTGTATTGTCATTACATTTCTGTTTGAAGATCTGTTGTTTATTTTTCAGCTGTGAAAATGAGTATCCCACAATTAACTCTCTAATAATTCATGTGCATAGTCTGTTCATTCACTAAAGCCAAATCACAATCCAGAGTCAAATATCCAAAAATCCAGTCAGAGGTCAATAACAAATAGATCAGTTCATGGGGAAGAAAACAAGGAACAGGAAATTTGATACAACTAGATAGGAAGTTGAACATGGATCTCTCGTGAGCAAGCATTCAGGAACAGGAACACCAGACTCAGGGAGATCATAGAGAAAATGTTCAACATGCACACAAATTGGCAATGCCAGGCTTGCATCAGGAAGTGGGGAATGAGTGAACAGTTGAAGAGAGCACAGAGTAAATGGCAAACAGCTCGCTTACATGAGTGAGTATATCAGTTGTAAATTGAATAAATGATTGAATGATTTAATCATCAGGACCGAAGGCCATGTGTGCTGTGAATGGGACTTCATTACAAACTCTATGAACCATGAGTTTGCTACACACCGGTTATGGAGAAATCAAATGAATAAGGCAACATGAAGCAACATATTATTACTTACAATTAAGAACATAAATGAATGTACACAAAATCAGACTTCATCATTACCTTCAAGGATCCACTGACACATACAGCTACTAAGAATACTACGAATCCTTGTTTAACTAATGTGAGTGTGGCCATGTGAATCCCCAGCTGGTCAGGACAAGAGCGCGATTAGTTCCCCAAGAGACTTGGATATTTAGCTCAGTGAGGTAGACTCTGTGAGGCTGCGAGTTTGAGCCCCAGTTGCCCCTGTGACACTTGCGTGGGGAAACATTAAAAATTGCCTTGTTTTATTTGGCATGTTAATAAGATCTAATTCGAAATTAGAGAGAACATTAATCGTTTGATCAATATTTTGCAAAGACGTTAATGACACGTCGTACTGAAGCGATTCTCCACATAACGGCTGAGTATGCCATAAGTGAACGCATATAAAATATCAATATAGCTGGCACTGAGTGCTGAGCTGTGGGATTGTTGTCCGCGTTTTATGTTTTTTTCCCCCGAGCAAAGCCTCCCTTTGCTTCACGCTTAACAAGAACACGATAAGACATTCTTTCGGAAGGGAGGGGTGGACGTGATTAAAATGTTTTATTGTCGGGCCTGTCTTGTTGCGTAATTATGGTTATTGTTGGCTCTGCGGCACCATGGAGTGGTCATCTCATGAACTGCACCTTTGTCGCTATTTTTAAATTAGCACGATTGTTTATTGAAAGTAACATTCATTATTGGGTATTTATACATTGGCCTCAAAGCATCTAGAACAAATCCACCTGACTGATTTGCGCTGTTTGAGAAACACGGACTTGTCTGTTGCGAGCATAGCACTTTCAGTCTTTTATTATACATCTAATTTTCCAGCAGTCATGATTTGAAGTAATTCTCCTTTCAAAGCAGCGTGGGTGCAACACTGCAGATTGATTTAAACTGGCTAACAGAGGCAAATGGTTTTCTGAAGCTTGGAACCTACAGTATAAGCTGAGTCAGATGCTTCTAAATGAAACCGAATGAACTTGAATCCAGTTTACAAAAATGATTCCCAACAGAGGAGGATGAATTAATGGCATCTACTGAAGACTGACTGATTGCAGTGATCGTAATGCTGTGTTACTAACAAGAAATGATTGTGTTATAAATAACTGTTGAACTTCTCTGAGCATTCCTAATGATCTGACATCAGCCATTGTTCAGACTTGGCCCTGCTGCCAGAACTTCTGTCTTGGCAAAAGAATGCAAACATGTAAAGTAGTCTAGCCAATCAGCTATGTTTATGCTAATCACCTGCAGTTCTAGTCCACTGGCTTTTCCCAGAGTGAAGGCAATAATTGAGCCCCCCCCCCCCCACACACACACACACACACACACACACACACACACACGCATGCACACAAACCCATGTAAGCACATCACAGCTCCTCACTCACACATGTACACACGTCCACGTATCACAATCACATTTATTCCCTTTAGACAGTAACTTCACAACATAGCAGTCACGTTTGACATACAATATGCACCATTTTGATTCTCCATAGTTCTATATCCCAGAGCCTCTGTGTGTGTGTGTGTGTGTGTGTGTGTGTGTGTGTGTGTGCGCGCATTTGGATACATTACTTGCCCTATGGTCTGCCAATAAATGTGAGACAGGCAGCAGACAGAAATGTGATTTTGAACACTGCTGTTATCTGATGAAGGGGCCCCATGGCATCACAAGGCTGGGAAGGTGGGGGGGTGGCAAGATTTCTGCTCCATTTAACTCCTGCAAGAGACCCCATACTGTTGCTCATTTACAAGCAAATTCATTTTTTCACTTGGTGCCCTCAAGAATATTTATGAGAAAACAGAGAACAAAACAAAAACAAGAATATTTATGAGAGAACAGAGAGCACACAACAAACACAAAAGAATATTTACGAATCAACAAACAACAAAACAAAAACACAACAAGAATATTTATGAATCACCAGAGACGACACAACAAATAAAGCAATACGTGTGGGAAGAGTAAAATATTCAAATATGAATAACAGTTTTGACCAAAGTTTAAACTGGATATGTATAATGGGGATGGGGGGGCGGCTTTAAGTGGATTTGACTGAGAAAGAGGACACGGCAGGGGGCTGTCCTCACAATAATGGGTCACGGTTGGACGAAGATCTTTAGCAAACAAACTAGCATCCCTCTTGGTCTCCACTAGCCAAGTTAAATTTTTTTTCTTTACACTCCAATGACCATAAACAAAAGCACATATTACAAGTAGCTAACGTAAAGAGTTAGTACTTCAAAAGCAACAACGTGAATTGTTTTTCAAAACCGGAGAGTTAGCAGACACGAAAAGCTGCAGCACTAGCACAGACCACACTGAAGGCATGTCATTTATGTGTCCTTTCTATGAGCTTTTTCTGCACCTAAGAGTCACGTGCACTGCCTGGATGATAAAGAGTATTATTTTGTGTGCACTCCAGAGCAAATGTTTACTTGGGTGCTGCAAGAAGCATCATGCACGTGTGTTCAACCTCAGTGGAGAAAAGTGCTAAAAATCTGGGAGCTGCATAAACACCAATGCCATCAAAGGTGGGGCCCTTTGTTTTTATAAACAAAAACAGACCGTGCAAGATGCAAGATCTTGCAGTCGTTTTGCATTAATCCCGTCAAAAACGGGTTGTTATGTTTTTAAATTGTTCTTTTAAGTAGCCTGAAATTTTTTTTTATGCAAAAAACAAAGATCAGGTCCACAAAAAGTAAACTACTTTAAAATTCTTTGACTGAGGCAGGAAAGAGGATTTTTCTAGAAGAAACCCTGGTGTTGGACACAGACTTTTCTATACGTTTTTATGTGCCATCTGCTGGGATAAAGGGCCAGACAGGGGGAAAAAAAAAAAAAAAACAAGGACTTGTGCCAAAATGAAAGATGAGCTGTTACAGTCATGGTAACCATCAGGTAGACCTTCTGAAGAAGCAGGTCTGTCTTCCTAAATTACTGCGTGTACTTGTGAAAAAGAGACAAAACAGCGCTCCTCATATATCTTCACAGGGTTTCTGTGATTAATGCTGGGGCCAGTAATTACGTAATCAAAGGCAAGTTTATAAATATGAGCTATCAGATCCATAGAATGAAATCTGCCTTTGTGTTTACTTGCATAACAGTTCGCTGGTGCTATAAAAGGAGAATTTCTACAGTCAGCTTCCACAGTAAGGGCCTTAACCTGGGAATATCACAGGGTGTCTAGATGTGTTTGTGTGTGCGTATTTGTGTGCTCGTGTTTTCTTCCTCCAGCAGATACGCAAAGTTCCTCCTTGAAGGTAGGTGAGTTTCAACTCGCTTTGTGATTTTCCATGCTGCTGACACACAGCATACCCCAGTCTTGGCTATGCTGGAGCCCAGGCGTTCCAGCCCACTCCCCCTGCCTGGACCTCCCTGTCTACCCCAGCAGCTGCCTGCAGAAGCAGCCTTCCATGCATAAAGAGTTCAGAGCCAGTGCTGCCAGTGAAAGTGTCAGCTGACCCCTGTAAGTCGCTCGCTCGCTGCCTCTCTACCCAGCTGTACTTTCGTCTGGGCAGCTTTGCGGCACACTCTCTGGAATGTCGCTTTTAAAAGCATAGCACGCGTTTGTGGGTTTCAACGCTGCCTTTTACAACCAACCTACTGAAGTTCATTTCATTTTGAATGCTGCACCCGTTCTCTGAAAATCAGTGGCTCAACTTACAGAAAATATTGTGTACAACCAGTTCACCTTGCACCCTGGCAGGCCTCTCGTTTGGAGGCATCCGCTTTGTCAGTTTTATGCAGCCAGCTGAATTTGGCACAAGGTAATCAATAACACTCACATTGTTGCTGTCCTTCGGAAACATTTCAATGAATCCCAGTGAGCACTCTATATATCCATGAATTAACTCTTCCAGTAAAGACATTCATTAAGGCAAACAGCACCTAGCAATACACTATAGCCTGCTGAATGATAAATGGGGAGGAAAGGCAGTAAAAATGACAATAACATAATGTAGCCAATAGGAAGGCAGAGGAAAGCCTGAGGCAGGGTCTAGGGTGACCTCCCTGGGTTCAGTTGGCCGCCAGCAGTCTGCAAACGTAACGCACTCTGTTTCATGGTCACTCTTTTCAGCACATATCTCCATCATCACTGCCACTCATCGATCCTACAGCAAACCAAAAGCCTAACCTTTTGTACCCATTCTCAACATTTTTACAAAGAACACCCAGCTGGTGTTTATCGTCATTTAGTCAAATACAAGGCTACTGAGTCGAGCAGTCATTAGTGCATTTAGAGGCCAATTTTCAGTGGATAACAGCAGCAAGCCGTAATGCTAGGAGGAAGCCTTACCTAATTAAAGTCACCAACACTACAACTATAGATCAGAGAAAGACAAACTATCAAAATGTTTTCAAAAGGTTTGGAGGTTTGAGCACCCAAATGTGGGCAAGTTTGGCTTTGTTTTGTGAAACAGCCCTTAGGCAGGGATCAGAGCTAACTTCTCCTTCATGCAAATCTGATGCAAAACATAAGAATTAAAGAATATCTATACTGCAATGCTGTTGCCCTGGGAGAGGTCCATTTCTACCATGCCAGTTGCATTCTGGCAGCGACAGAATGATGGCGCCCATTTAAGGTATTCCTGAGCGGCGTTCCTTGAAAAGGCATGGTGGAGTTCCATTTGAACAAGTTCCTCAACCTTAGTGTGCACCTCGCAAAAATTCGTTGGCAGCAAGACCCCAGACAGGACATGCAACCGGCCCCCTGTGTGGTGATTCCCTGGCTTACCGATGGCTTTCACACGGCAACATGAAACTCTGAAGATGGGTGAGGAAAACCAGGAGCTATTAGAACGTCATGGCATGAAAAGGCAAATGCTTTCAGAAGGGCGTCCTCCCACAGCGTGACAGCGTTCGGAAATGTATCTGCAGATACACAGCGACATGTGAAGCACTTCTGAAAGAGGAGAGAAGGGGAAACACAGGCGTACAGGCACACAAGCGGCCGTGCGCTCACACTGGCTGCCTGTCTGGTGAAAGGCACACCGCAGTGAGCGGGCGGTCCGCCAGCAAACTAAAGCACTCGCAAGGCCGAGCTGTGCTCAACTCTTTTAATGAAAGCCAGGCAAGAAGGCAAGAACACACACGCACGCACAAGCGCACACACACACACAGACACACACACACACACACACACACACTACACCACTGATCCTCTGAGCCAGAGCCTGCCTGAAGAAATCAGTCAATAAATGCACTCATCTCATCAGTTGGAGCAACAGGGAGAGACTGAGAAGAGAGAACGACACAGGGGAAATTATTTAAATACAGTTATTGTTTTCTTTCTTTTTTTTTATTTCCACTCCATGTTTCTTGTCCTTATAAGAAAAAAACAGGGAAGATATCGTGGAGATGTAAAATGACACTAATATAAAGCCCAGAGGAACAGTAAAGCCAGGGGCTGTGCACACAGCCTGTTTGCAGCGCGGAACCCGGCGTCCGTGTGCTGCTGCGTTTTAAGGGGTGGGGGGTGGGGGGGTTGGGTTGACGGAGAGGCGCTGAGCCGAGGAAGCCGACATGGACAACGTCCAGACGACAAGCCGCCTGCTTCCTTGTGGACTGGACACACTTCGCACCACGCCGCTACTCTGAACTTATATGGAGCACTCTGTGCGAGTGTTCAGCGTAAAAGCTGACTACATCTCAACCGCACACGCGCACACACACACAGCTGGGATACGTCGACAAGAGAGCGACCTTCTTTTACTGCCTCGGTAAGTTTTACTACTGTTCTTTTTTTTTTTTTATTAAGTGCATTTGCAAACACATGCACAAAAGCAAAGATTAAAACAGAACAACCGTAGTTGAGATTCCATCTTTAACACTGCAGTGTATTACACAGACAGATGCACGTTGTTGCATAACTCACACAAACAATGCAATGACATGTTAACCAAGGCAACTTGGTCGACAAAAACATTCTGCTGTTTGGGTGTGTGTGGTGCGTTCCACAAATGTCCTGCGGGTTTTGTTTTCAGGGACTAGAAGCAGGGAGGCCAGCAGTCTGTGACATGAAATCTGAGAACGCTTACTGACTGAGGTGCTCCCATAGTTTGACAACTTGGCCAGCCTTTTCTGTCATTGCAATTGTTAATTCTCGCTCTTGTGGTTACTGGATAATATTTCACCATTTTAAAGGAGCAAAATATATATATATAATCCCAGTTCTTATTTTGAATTATGTTTGCCACCTGCCTGTTTCTTTTTGCACATTACTTTCCCCAGTTGTGACCGTAAAAACAGCACAATTTTGGAAGCAGTTCTGTTCGAAGTACCTCTGAGAACCATATATTATACAGCTCATTACATAAGCAGGTGCAGACTGTTTTTAGAAAGGTGAGCAGATGACGGTGGGGGAATGCTATACTGAATGCAGGTCATTGCCACAGAAGTTTGGCAGGCTTAGGTGCTGTGCTCTCTGTGGATCTCTTCCAGGCCCTACCGGGGGTGGGACAGCTTGTGGGAAGCTTACCCTGGGATGGCAACACAGAGGCACACATCTGTTTTTTGGGATTGTTCCACTGCACGAAAGCCTGCAGTTGGGGGTTGTTTGTTTGTGCTTATAACTGATGGACGTCCCGTGACCCAAAATATTTTGTGTTTTTGCTTGAAATTTGACGTGATCGCAATGTTTGTCCGAAAGGCAAAACCCCCCCCCCCCCCCCCAACAACTTTTGCCTCTCGGGCTGGTGTGGACTCTCCCGCTTGCTCTCGTGACCAAATCGCTGTTCGCAAAGAAACTCCCCCTCCGCAATACAAGCACAGCACAGCTGGCAGGCAGCACTTCTCTACTCCGCGCGCCTTCAACAAGCAGCACACGAGGATGAGAAAGGAAGGGAAAAACTGTCCTTCTGGCTCTGCTGAGTTAAAACCCAGGCAGAACGCAACCTATGTAAAGCCAGCTCACATCCAAAAATGCCTGGACATGCTCTGATGTATAACTAGCATGATGCCTCCACACCTCTCTGTGTTGGGCTTTCACACATATGTGAGAGCAGGCTTTACACATTGCAGTGCTCTGTAATCCCCCCTCACTAGGCATCCCCAGGCCCGTGTTTGCTTTGGAGCACGTCCACACCAAACCGGTTCGGTTCGTGTGTTTATACTGGCAGCATGGGCGCCACAACCTTCTCTGGGTGCCGGTTGACGGTTGGCTAAAAGAACTTCTTTGCAGAGCTCCCTGGCACTTTCCCCACCCCCCTTCCGTCGAGACCATTCTTGTCACACACTTAGTCACACGCTTCCCGTGTGATTGTTGTGTGCGCGCGTGGGGGTGTACAATAAAGAAGAGCATTCTGTGTGTCCCTGCAACTCAAGAACAGCTTGAGGAGGTGTATGCATTCACGATGCACTCACACACACCCATGACACATCACTGGACAATTTCACTTTTCTGCAAGAGCCCCCAGCTGCAGCACACAGCCCTTGCACCTCTAGGTACGTTTCTGACGATAAAGCACGTAAAACCTGGAAACACCTCAGGGAGAGAAAAGTGAGAGATTCAGTGCTGAAACTGAGCACAGCAGCACAGTAACTGGTTAGCAAAGCCTTAACAGCAACGTTAAAGGCTCGTGTCACGTGACACGGACGATGGCTCTGCCTTTGCACATGCTGTCACATCACATCAGTGAGATAATCTTCCATCTACACCTCGCTAAATCCCTCACCAAAACCACTGCTCCACTGGGAACAATGGAAGGTGACACAGTATACAGGTAGTTACACAAACATGAAACGCGTGTTTAAATTCTGCACCACAGGTGGGTTGTTTTACGTCCCCCAGGATCGCTCACATTTCATAATCCAACCTCAAATTACTACATTGCCTTTGAGCAGCTTCTAAAAATACCGATATATGTAACATAGTCCAATGTTAGCCTGCTAACATCATCAGGCTAGTGACAGCACTTCAGCCTTAACATGCAAAGTATGGAAGTAATACCTTGTTAGGTTTATCAGCCCAGCTACATAAATGTACTGAAGGTTTTGCCCATGAATAATAACTCTCTGAGGCCAGAGTAAAATCCACGTCTTAACTGAGTGAGAAACGAGGGCCTTTTCTGTGATCCGATCTTCCTTTTCATCTGCTATAAAGATATAAATTACACCTGTTCAATATTTGTACACTTTGTAAAATACTACAAACAAAACAGAATACAAACAAAACAATCTGAAACTCCCATATAAAAAGATTTAAACTATACATTCTCAACAGGATTAGGGGCAAGAGGATTATGTGTGCCAGCTCTGAACAGGCTGCTCAGACAAAGCTAGGGGTTAAATGGCAACCACCTGAATTTACTTGGTCTTTCAAAGATTAAATATAGGAGGTCCCACCTTTGCTGGGGGGCGCATCAGGCAGTTAAATTTTTTTATTGTTCTTGTAAACATGCCTTAGAATTTGACACAAAAAAATTTAATTTACAAAAAAAAATTCCTTTTCCATCTCAAACACTTTGTGTTCAAAGAGAGGCCTGGCAGAGCTTACTCCAGAGGGGAAAAAAGAAAAACAGCGATTCTCATAATAGTGTAGTCAAAGCGCGCACGAGGTGGATGTTTTTTCATGGAGTTCATTACAAGGTTGACTTCCACCGGCCGAGTTTAAGTCTGGGCACTGAGAATTTTCCACCTTGAACAATGAGGGTTTATGTAAAAAGAAAAGGTCCAAAAGAGGAAAAACAAAGTGATCTCCTGAGCAAAGTGCGCCCATCACCTTCCTTCCTCAGCTAATCACTGCCGTCTAAATCAGCGAACACAGGAAGAGAGAAGTAAAGGAAGCTCTGTGTGCCCAGGTGCTGCGCGACGCTGATTATGTGCTCAGCTTGGAATGGAAAAACAAAAAAAGTCAAGCTAAATCAAATGCAGACGTAACACAAAATCATTTGTGCAAAAATAAAACTTGTTTGCGTCAGTGGCGTATACTGATCCACAAGAACGATAAATAATAAAAAAAAAAAGTATGAAACACTTTGTTAAGCCTGCACTGCACGCACACGTGAGCAGGCCAAAGAGCAGCTTTCCGCCAGCTCTGCCGCTCCCGCGCTTTACTGCACACGCTGCACGTCACAGTGGCGAACGAGGTGTTTTAAGTGGCATCTGCCAGGAGCCAATTTTAACGGCGCTGTCTTCGCTGCCCGCCCCGTCAGCCTGGCGAACATCTGCCAACGCAGCTGCAACATTCTGGCCATGGCAGAAAAACAGCCCCTGCAGCACAGCGAGAGCTGAAAGCCAGCATGGGGCAGTGCAGGGGGAGGCAGACCTTTCCCTCCGCACTTAACACTTTCTGACAGGCATTGCATGACAATAAACAATGCGGGCAAGTAGGAAGAAAACCTGAAAAAAGAAAAACCAACAAGGTATATTATCGGAAAGTCAGCTTAATTATAGCACACAACCCAGTACATTTTCAAATATTGTAGTGCAACCTGTATCATTCCACTTTTGGCAGTTTTGTCTTTGTCACCTGAAAAAAAAAATGCTTCCAGTAATTACAAAGTATAAGGACATACTACTGTAGAGTGGTATTGCAGCCTGTCCATCAGATATTGGCTCAGCCTGGCAAACAATGCTGCTGATCCGCCATAAGGCCTCTACCAGTATGAGTCGACAGGACAAATAAAGTAGGCCTAATGTTCGTCCTTTTGGCCAAGAGAAGATCGTGTTAATTTTTGGCTTGTGCAAGTTTACTACATTTGATCTATATCTGGTCAGACCTGTGTTATAGTGTTTGTTTCTTCAACCTGACATTGTTTACAAAAAAAAAAAAAAAAAAAAATCTTTGAAACTTTTGTAAACATCGCAGTAGAAGCAGGATGTTAAAGGTGGCTCTTCCTGGTCTGAGAGATGTGTTGAAACTTTTCAAAACTAGCTCCTATTGACATGCTCAGCAGGCGACCTTTACCCCAGTTGCACTTGTTTGTGTATGACCCCTGACTTCATTCATTGCATTCCCGGGTAATTAGCCAGTTCAGTTTCTCAGCATGGGTATAGTAATGTCAATTAAAAGCTATGAATGCAACTTATTTTATGTTTATTATTGTTTTTTTTACTTATTTTTGAACCCAGTTTGCGGTTTACGTAAGAGACAGGTGCTTTGTGTGTTCACCTGAATTTGGGACACGGACAGGAAGTGAGGGTTATAGTGAGTTGTTTGTTTTCTTTTTGTCTGTGATGGACAATGATGTTGGGGGTGGGGATAGAAAGATTGGGTTTGGTATGTGATGTTTATCCCTGATCAAACCTTGTAATCTTTCCTTTTCCTGAAAAGCCTCTAGTGGAGAATTTGGCTGCTTCAACCTCATAGGACAATGTGATCAGCTGTAATGTCACAGAGGACCAGACAACCGTACACACAATCTAGAAAATTCAGTTAGAAAGACCCTGTCTAAAAGGTCAATAACAGAGCCTGCGGCTCAGGCTGTTTCCACTACACAATAACAACAATTTCCTCATGCTTTTTTGTTTGCACAATGTTCCCTTCATGTCCTGTCCAGAGAGTTCCAGAAAATCCTCACCAAATGCAGGCCTTATGCAATGTCACTGTACACCCCCCCCTGAAATGTGCCCCATATTTTTTTTCCTTGCCTCAGCAGGCCTCTCATAATGACACCATATCCCTTTTCCCCAATGACCTAGAGGTGTGGCCTGCACGTGTTGTCAATTAGGATTCTGTGTGTGTGTGTGTGTGTGTGTGTGTGTGTGTGTGTGTGTGTGTGTGAGCGTGCACACGCGCGTGTACATGCACCGTGGCCTGTATTCTGCCTAAGTACTGCCTCCCTGGGTTGGGTCTGTCTGTCTGGTTTGAGCCTTGTTTTGTCCTTTCATAGAACAGGGTGACGTCTTCAGGTGGCTATAACACCTTTAGACATTTAAGCGTTCTACACGTTAAAGCATTAGACACTTTATACTGTAGGTAGATAAGACATGTGGCAAAACAAAACACTTATGCATTCATCTTCTCAGTCTGTTTCTTTCAGAGTTCTTGAACCTGTTACAGAACAAGGTTTAGGTGGTTTTGTAAATATAATGCCCCCTGGTTAATGGGAAAATGCGTCCATTATAAATGAGGAGTGACTCATACTCTGACCTAAAAGGCCAACTCTGTATATCATCTGCCTTTAGTTACATCACATAAGCTTAATGCACTATCCAGTAACCTTCCAGAAAGGTCATTCATCTTTTCACACTACAACTGCGCTGTGTCAGACGAAACACATACAACTAAACCTTTAATCCTAGTCAGGTAATCCTGTTCTCTTCTTGGTAATCAAAGGTTGCTTAGGTGTAGTTACAAAGGACATTAGACATTTTTTTCTAAATTGCTAATCGTTTAAAAGTAAAACTAAGTCTTTCATTGTGAGTCTCAAGTATGGAAATCCTTTCACTGTGCGTAAAAAATATACACACTTTTTAAATCAAATATTTTTATATGTAAACCCAGTTTAAATGTCTGATGGAGTCCAATGCAGTTCTCAGTGCACCAGCCTTGAACCTTAAATGGCTGCAGTGGGGGTGACGGTGGTTCGACAAAACATATAATTTCCCAGGGATGCTGGGTGACCTTTCAGCCCAGAGAGCAAAAAGGACAGCAATATAAAAATACTAAACATATTTATTTGAAAATAGCCCCCACCTTGTAAATACTCTCCAAGCAGCCTCAGTGCTGAGAAATTATTTTGCGGTGTTTCATGGAATCTTAAAATTACACAATGCCTTATACACGTTACATAAATTCCAGCCCCCCTGCAAAACCACAGTGTTCAAATAAAAGTGTGTGGCAACAACAACTGAAAAGCCAATGAAAGAAAATTCTACACCACGAAAAGGGACTCAGTGAGAGCAAGATGCTGGGCTGACAAAGGCGACACTGTGCTCCAGCTAGCCGTTTAAAAAGGCGCTCTTTGTGAGCGTCCGACCAGGCGCCCCGCGGGCCTGGCTACTGATCTCACACGGGCCCAGCAACTCAATAGCAGGATCACTGAGCCATTAACTGGCCGCATCCTGCTTACTGAGCGGAAAGCAGCGCGTCTTCCCGCAGAGGTCCTCAGAAGGGTCTCTTTCTCATTTCCGCTCATCAGAGTCATCGCTGTCAATGAGCGCCTCCAACCATGTGCCTGCATTACATACAGCTGTGGGCCTAGTCCTACTTCAGCGTGCCACACGTAGTCTGGTGCTGCTCAAACAAACATCACGTAGGAGTGGTGGGAAGGGCATCCATGCTTTTTTAAGTTGACTGTTTTCTTTAGAAATACACTAGTATGCAGTTCTGCACAAAAGTTCACAAAGTCCTGGGAGAATTCATAACATGTCATTGTGAAAAAATGTCTGATCATACAAAGCACTTATTTTATTTAGTAATTGTATATGGATTAAGCCATTTGCTATCATAGAAATTAAGATTTATTGTACTATTCACAATATTAACCAAATTTACACTAATTAACTGTCCTGCATAAGTCTCAGTGTAAACTTGTGAGCTGAACTGCATAAATGGGGATCAACAATGTCTGCCAGTATGCACAACACACTTATGCACACATTTTTCAGTTTTATCACTTGAATTTATAATTATTTATGACCAAGAATAATGAGTCATTATTTTCCAGCTTGTTAACAATGACCTCTTCATTTTGTCTCTCATATTCATCCAAAGTACCAGTCTACAACACTCGTTTTTGTTCACAATTTCTGAATATCAATATGAATGATAATATGATTTACATTTAATGATGTTTTATTTAACTAGTAATGAGAAAAAAACGTCAAACGGATCACAGAAAAGGCCATAGCAGCCACCAGACGTGAACAAACTGCTGTATGTTGACATTGTTCTCACAGTCATGCTGCTCACAGGTCAAACAGGAAATTAAACATTAGCCAATTTTTTCTTTGGTGACTGTCTTGCTCACAATGTGGGTCTCCTGTGTCAGCAGTAGCCTAGACTGAATGTCACCATATTACGCAAGTTAGGGAGGAAAAAGAAAACACTAAGAACGTAACAGAACTTCACCACACAAAATAAAGGTGGACTGAGACTAAATGTCACCCAGCGTACACATTGTTATCAGTGCAGAAAAAACACCCAAATCTCTACTGGACACAGAACTAAACTAATAATCAGACAGATTAAATTAAAATTATTAAAGCAGCACCTTTAATATAAGATGCAAGTAAATTGCTGTAGTATCTACTTAAGCCCATTCTACTTATATTCATAATGCTGGCAGAACTCAGAATCCCACATACAACTTAACAGGAAGTATGTGTTTTATGTTTAGTTCTTTCTGCTGCAACTCAGTGAATATTGGCTCAGAAGTGTTGCCCAGAAAATCATTATGGGGTTATTTTCTACAATTTTCTATGGTTACATGGTTTGCAACTTCATACTCGTGTTACTGCATTTATGGAATCGTATTAATCAAAAATAACAAACATCTCTGCAGCAAGCTGGGATGTCAAAGAATCTTCTAGAAGAATGTCTACAGCCCAGAAGAGTGAGGAGATAAAGTCTAAAAAAAAAGCATATAACAACTCTATAGAAATCACAAATCTAAAGGATTAGCAGCTAAATTGTAACAAAACATTACAATCTCAAAACATGTTAAAGGAGAGTGGAGCGAGATGACTTTCTGCAGAATATCATTGTGATGAGGATACACATTTCCTTCTCATGTAATTGTTGGACCAAAATTTGGAATGGAAAAATACAATGTTGAAACTTATTAACAGTCTAACGTCTTAAAATTCCTCTTCTGGCCAGCATTGCAAAATATAGGTCAGATACAGTGACGGTAACCATCAGCCCAGGCATTCCTTTCATCCCTAATCTTCTTGGCAAAGCACTCACTTTGGTGAACCTCGACTGATTGGTACTCTATGATTTGCACAAGGGAGTCACCCCCCCCCCCAGCCATCTGCCTCTGCGCCGGTCAGGAGTCCTGATCAGCGGTAGGATTTCCCATGTCGGTGCACCTGTGCTGGCTGCTGCAGCAGGAAACAAATCAAACTGGACTCTCTTCCTGACACCAACACATTACAGCACTTATAGATATAGCACCCAGCCTTATTCAAGTTCATCGATTTAACTTATTCAAGGCGTGCTAAAAATTAAACTGAGGTTAAACAGTTGCAATCTGGAAATTTTTTTATTATTAAATTAATAATTAAATAGTTTTGGAATTTCCACATTTAACTAACTTATAAATTCAGTGATTATTCTGGAGAATATTCAGAAGATAAGCATACCTAATCAAGTAAAGGCAAGAATTAAGGTGAACCATGCATTTGCAATCTAGCACACACACAACAAACTATCAAATTAATAACAGAACATTATAATTCTCGGTCCTTTTGAAACAGTACAACATTTAATGCTTAAATATAAGCACCATTACCACAAAAAAATTTCATGCTATCGCTAGACTGGAAAGACCCATTAAAACTACGCATTCTAAACGTAAAAGGCAAACTCGGTTCCGTTTCATAGCCTTCCAACATTAACCATGTACCAACAGATCACGAAAGTCTAGTTGCATTTTGTCATTACTGCCGGGCCGCAGTGACTGCGTGAGCCGTGCGGATTACTGACCCCTAACCCAGCTGTCAAAGACACTTAACAGCGCTGGAGTGTTTTTCAGTGCGTGTGTTGTTTTGTGTCCCTGTCACTCCTCAGTTACACCCCCCGGCCCCCCGGCTCTCATCACGCTCACTGCCCCGTCCAATCAGATGCGAAAAGGAGGCCGTGTGGGGGAGGGTCACGTGTGTACACACATAGTGGAATTCAGTTACACCCAGGCGCTCATTGTAACGTACTGTGGCGTCAGCCTTCACGGGAACTTCCACGGTTTTACGGGAATATAAATACATTCTAAATATATATGTTTACAGCTCATCGGGAAGTCATCCGAGTCTCAAAATATTTTTCCACTTTCCGCTTTTCTGGAACTAACAAGAAATGCAACAGATTGCTCAACAGCATTAGAGAAACAGTTTCAGGGAAATGTCATTGGAAATTGTACGAGTACAATGTCTCTCTGAGTATACCCAAGAAACGGATCGTCGTTTACTAGGTGAGAATTTCATTTTTGAATTCCTTTAAAACGGTATACTTACCATCTGCTTGGCGATTCTTGAGACGGAGAGTCTGATATGACGTTTAGAATTACAAGACCATAACTTATCCTTTAATATCACATCACGTAGATAAAATGCTAAGACTTTGTATGTGAATCTTGCGATTACGAATAAGCTTGAGGAGAGGTTGGCATGCTCGGTTATTTATTGTTATAATTAGCTAGCCCTAGCGCATTCTGTTTCGGGCTCTTGTTACGCGAGGACGAACTCGGACCGTGGGTCGGACTGGGTTCTTCTGCAAAGTGTACTTTCTTGGCATGCAGTGCGCTCCAACACAGCTCAGGCAGTTCTGTCCTTCAGCTCACTATACATAAGTCTGGACACCAACTGTTACAACACACTATTGGAAAGGCACTGGTTACTGCAAAATACAACAAAAAGTTCCGTAACGTGTCCAACCATACTTACAGGTGCGACTGAGATAATACACTGCTCTTAAACATATCTTGTTATGTCACGATTTCATAAAATACAGAATATTATTAGTGATGTAAATACAGAAATAAGTAATCACACAATTAAACAAACAAACGTAAGGGGGAATTTTTAAAGTTAATTCTTATATCGTGCTACAAACTACATGCAGACATTAATAATTATTATTTATAGGCACCTTTCAGTCACTCAAAGTCACCATACAAGAAGAGAAAAGTATTAACAGTGACAACAAACAACAATCAAAAATACAGTAAGAGATCACTTCAAATAGAAAATACCATAAAAATCTGATCATCTGGCTGTAAATTCAGAATCGGACACTAAACACCGGTGATGCGTAAGAGATGCTTTTATCCAAAGCAGCCATAACAGTGTAGATTTTATATATGGTCTGTTTGTACAGCTGTTTACCAAATCAGTTAAGGTCAAGTTCTATGCTCAAGACTATGAGAGAAGGTCTTTTCTTGGGACTCTAGGCTGGTAACTTCAGTGTCCTCATTCACTACTTTAACTGAGACACTGAATACAGCACTTGGGTTTAATGATTATGGGGATCTAAAGAGATCTGTACACAACACATGTTTACAACTACCTATTCATTTCAGCTAGTAAATATTTTCTACCAAAAGGAGAGTCACTTCAGAATAAATCAGTTTTGTAGTGTGTTTGTGTATTGGGCCCTGTCATGAGTTTGACCTGTACAGCTACCACTCACACAATGTTATGAGACAAACACATTAGTCCACTGGGTTAAACACCCAACTCTCCACTTGGAGAACTGTGAAGAAAAACTGTAGTCCAGTGTTGGGTGTTATCAGCGCAGTGGACATATTCACCTTCACAACACAAACAGGTAAACTGAAGCACACTGCATCTCTCCAGAACCAATACCGAGAACCACTCATTCACACAGTAATGTACCTGACTGCACTGTTCAAGCACATTACGCATCATTATTGAAATATACAAAACCTTACTTGTTGATACCATGGCAACGTCCTGGAGGAGTGCATTAACATATTTCAGTCGATGCCAAATCTATGTAAAACAGCCATTAGGGTAGCTTTTTATGGGCCTGACTTTGACGTATTCCCTTATTTCCCTGGCAAAATGACCTCTTGGCATTGCTGACAAGGAGCCAGTCTGATGCCTGATAAGCGTGTCTGAGGTAATTCAATCAAGAAAGCCACATGCAAATGTAAAAAAGTAAATGAACTTGGACATGTCAAGCATAACTCTGTGTACATAGCCAGGGGTGGCAGGAGCAATTTTAAGTTGGGGGGGGGGGCAAGATAATTTAAAAACTTATTTCTGAGATGCTAGGGGAATGGTATCGTACATCTTCCACAGTGTGTGCCTATTTCTAAAGTTGCAGACCAAGGGGCGGGGGGGGGGCTATCAAATGTTTTCAGAGTTGCCAAGTGGGACTACTAACAATCTGTCAAGGGGTCTAGAAGGAAATGTCTTCCTAGAAACTTTGTTAACAGTTAGACATATCAGAAGCTTCATTTAAATAGCAGAGACATTATGTCAAAAACATAAGCAAACAATTGCTGAAATTAATCCATCTCCTGGTCCTTGACCAGCTGAAATGTTAAGCTACTTGGAGATTGTCATGTTCTGTTCTGTGTAGTTTATCATTTGTGCTTTGCAGGTTTTTTGACAGGTTTGACAGGTTTTTTTGTCGGTAGACACCCCAAATGAGTTAAATCGATAAAGATGTAGGCTTAACTGTGATGGGAATGTAGAGAGGGAAGATGGGATGTGTGATTAATACCTGCAGCTACAGACTCACCTGAAGTGTAATTTACTGAGGATTTAGTCAAAACAGGAGACGACCAGAGATAATCTGTTACAATCCATGCTGTTCTGTCCCAAACTGCGTGTAGTACTTTAGTGCCGTTAACAAGGTTCAGCAAATCAAGGCTTTAACAGCTGATTTTTTTTGGCAGTTTAGTGCTGCACAGGCTGGAATATTGGTACAGGTGCCTGTCAGCACTTCAAACCTTCAAACTTCAGAATAATCTTTAGAGGTGGAAAAAAAAGGTGACAGTTCAGAGATCAGTTACAAGTAAAGCTTGTAAATAAAGAGTACAGGGCAAGGGTTAATTAATAGAAGCACTCCAAATCAGATTTATCTTTCGTAGCATCCCACAGAAATACCACAAAGGAAACTTCACTTTCATTCTGTCACACAGCCTTGTTATCATTAACAAAACACAGGGACATAATCATTGGTACGCCAATAGTCAGTCATTATAATGTCATTTCTCTCTGTGTGCAAAATACAGTCACCCTAAATATATAGTTTTTACGAACTTTTATATTGCACAGTGACAGCTCAGAATGTGCTTATAATGTCACTAATGAGACCTGTAGCAAACTCAGTCTTAGCCTGTTGTTGTTTCATCAGAAGAGTGTTGAAGCATGCCAGTGTTCCAGCTCTGCGGCTCTGTGACATCACACAGGAAAGGACAGGCAGAAATAATGTGCAAAACAACTGAAAATGTGCTAATTATTAAAGAATAAAGTCAACAGATGAGCATCACTAAAGACTGGCAGCGAGTGTGCTTGGTGTCTGAGGAAGGTGACGGGGCATGAGGGCACACACTGACAGGACATCCCATGTAGTGTTATCAGTGCTGACCAAAGCACTGTCCTGACAAAGCCTGCCACAGCATGGGAAATTACATTTTTCTTATGTTAAAGATGGTGTATCTGAAAGGACCTTGGTGAAGTTTAAATTAAAAAGTGTACATAAGTGTCACATTTTCTATTGGTACTACTTTTAATTTAAATAAGGTACACTTCTGTTTATGTGTGTGTCAGTTTGGCAATTTAACAGAGGTAAAACATTTAAACTGTTGTTTATTTTAAGAGCAGTATTGCAAATGTCACTAATACTTTAAAAATAAACTATAAAACAAACAAATATGTTAATTGTAAACTAAATACGGGATCGTGTATGTAAACTATGTGGGAAACCCTTTGCATCTGCTTCTGTTACTAACATAACATATGAGTTCAGTCATAAAGGTCTGAGAGACTCCCTTGCGATGCTTGTTTACAGCTGCAAGGACTAAATAAAGAGAAAGTAGTAAACTAAAGTCACACTAAAGACTGTTTTTACCTGTACTGTCAAACTGACTGCATTTAACAATAAGGTAATGTGAAACATGAGTAAATGCAGTGATCATTGTGGTGCATAATCCTGCTGAGATATCTCATGAAAAGTTAATCTTCCCATCACCCCACCTCAACAGCTTAACTCTACTAATGCCTTTTTTGATATGCGACCTAAATTCATCACAGATAATGAGGTACAAATTTGATCTGGAACATCTGAATGGCCGCGTTAGGTTCATAATCGGTGTTACATAACCGTCTCCCAGTGGAGGCTTTATTCAGAGAAGTGATGAGTATTCCTCTATGCGCTCTTGTCCCCCCTCCCCCCGTGGCAGCCGTTTCATGCTGACCCCTAGACTGAGTATTGCGGAGCTTGGCTTCACATTTCGTCTGCTATAAATACACACATTGCATGGGCAGGCTTTCCTCCCTCTGCCTTCACTGTCAGAGCAAACAGGATACTTTTGGGGGGCAGATAGAGGATGTCTGGAGCGTACAATCAGTGTGAGCTGCCTTTGGAGTTACAGAAAGGCCAAGTGCCCCCTGCCATGTCAAGCTTCAAAAAAGGGGGTGAGAAGTTTACCTTCCAAGGCCAATGAAAGGCCACATGCACCTGAACCGTGTCTGAGAGTGAAAAAGAGCTCAGCTGACCCAAGCGCACAAAGCAAACGGGTGACCCGGCCCACAAAGCAAGCAGGTTACCCAATACACACAGCAAACAGGTGACCCAGAAGGACAAAGCAAACAGGTGACCTAGGCACACAAAATGCACACAACGCGGGTGCACTTCTGACGACACTCTAGATGTGATGAGTTTCAACCTTGACTCTGAATCAGGCTCCAAGGTGGCTAGAAGGTATGATGTGTAGTTAATCATTAGGACGGTCATTAGGAAGCTAAATTATATTCATTAATATAACAATGTAAGTAATGTGTGATGATCTGCCTAGTCCTACTATTAGATCACAAACCCATGCCCAGAATTTTATTTGCGGGCAAGTAAATGTTGCTAGTATCATGTCTGATACAGCTCCAGTGCAAGACAACTTATACACACAAACCAAGTTAAACTGTTGTACATGTGTTGTATGTATGTAACACATGCCTATGTGCCACACATGTAGCCAGTGACGTGTCCCACTCTCCCCAGCTGACCCAGTGACACAGCACAGACGCCTGCAAGAACACCGCTATGTGGCGCTGCATCATTTACAACGAGACAGATGACAGTGTGGACCACCAGCTCTGTCATGACTTTGGACTCTCCCTCTCCATGCTCTCCCTCGTCTACCTCATCGTGTGCTTCCCCGTGGGGATCTGCTACAACGTGCTCTTGGTGGCCGTGAACCTGTCCAACAAGGGCTCCATGACCATGCCGGACGTCTACTTCGTGAACATCGCCATCGCGGGTTTGGTGCTTAACCTGGTGGCACCTGTGGAGCTGCTGGGGCCCGACTTCACCACGTGGCCCGTGTGGGACTACAACCACGAGGTCCACATCACCCTGCTCATCCTCTTCAACATCTCCTCGCTGGTGGTCATGTACTCTACGACGCTGCTGAGCCTGGACTACTACATTGAGCGCGCGTTGCCGCGCACCTACATGTCCAGTGTGTACAACACCAAGCACGTGTGCGGCTTCATCTGGGGAGGCGCCGTCCTCACCAGCTTCTCCTCCCTGCTCTTCTACGTGTGCAACCACGTCTCCACCAAGATCATCGAATGCTCCAAGATGCAGAATAAGGAGGCGGCTGATGCCATCATGATCTTCATAGGCTATGCGGTGCCCACCGTCGCCGTCCTGTACGCCTTCATGCTCATCCTGCGCATTCGGAAAGAGGCCACACCTCTGGACCAGGATTCTGGCCGACTGGACCCGTCCATCCACAGGCTGCTCCTGGCCTCGGTGTGCATGCAGTTCGTCCTGTGGACCCCCTACTACGTGACGCTGCTGGTGCACACACTCTCGGGGGAGCGTGACACGTACCTACGCAGGTCCCAGGCTGTCACGTTCCAGTTCCTGCGCTCCCTGTCGGAGTTGCTGGCCTTCATCAGCACCTTCGTCACGCCGCTCATGTATAGGCAGATGAACAAGAGCTTCTCACAGCGGCTGCAGCGGCTGCTCGAAAGGCTGCACTGTGGGGAGCGGGGTTGCGCGCGCGAGCGCTCGGAGGTGCAGCAGGTGTTCACCTGAGGAGGGGGCGGGGTCACCTCTGACCTTGCTTGCCGAGCACAGGAAGACGCCTTGACACTTCCTGACCTTGTAATGAGAATTTCTCTTGTGCCAAAATATGAAGAACATCGTGGCTGCGGTCTCATTTCGTGAGCCACCTATGTGTCCAGTTTAAGTACTAACCACTATGTGCTACTATAAGCTATTTCCAATCATTCCCTGAGTACTCTACGTACATTTTTCTTACCACATACACTGAGTTGTCCCCTTAAAATAACAGAATTATAAGAGGAGCTTCTTTTTGTTACATTTTAAGGCATGCTACAGTATATACATACCTCAGCTTGTTCACCAAGGGCATTAAGTGAGACGTTTAGCTTTGACAAGGGAGCGCTTTCATGACCTGAAGTCCCAGTGCTTGTATGGGTAGCACAGTCAGGATGCCATCCCCGCCCCCCCATACTTCTGGAGGTAACACTCCTCCCTATCAGTTACTCCACGTGCAGCATCTGCAAAGACGCCTCTGAGTGCTGCCCAGCACCCGCGTTATGTTAGGTACCAAGAGGTGCACGTGAAAAGCCAGCGAAGCCACTCGCCCCACCCAGTGCCCAGATAAGTGGCTTGGAGCTGCAAAGAGCCTGCTGCAGGAACCCCTGTCCTGTTCACGCTCTCTAGTCACACTTGTGACCATTAAAACAGGGAAAAGAATGTCTGTTTGTGCTGGTGAGGCCCAATATTCTGCCACAGCACCAGATCAATTTGTTGAGCAGTTTTTGCCCGTATGTCACAGAGATCCAAACGGCCTGACCTCATTCACTGAGATTACAGTCACATGTCTACTTCTTTCAAATTCATCAGCTTCTTCTCTAAGCTCTTGTTAAGAAATGCATCAGCTAATGTATTTACACAGGACCAGTTAGAGGTGTGTTCTGTGACACAGGGATACTGATCTAGCCCAGTTAGGAATGCTCACCAACTGCATATGACAACACGGCAGTATGAATTTCAGGCCTGCCATACAGCAGTACCTGTAAAGCACGGGGGGGCTTGACTCTGCATGAGGTATTTACTGCAGTATTAGAATTCAGACCCATACACCATTGCCAGAATTCTCTCACTGTCCCAGCTTCACAGTATGAGCCACTAAATATTTACATTTTGTACCAAAATGATATATTTTTGTAGAAGTACTGTACCTGTATGGAACAGAAACCTTTGGTCCCACATATGTAAGATTTATTTAAGTTTTATAAAACATACATTTAGGGACTAGGAAAAAAAAGTAATTAAGGTGTAATTCTTTTTTGTGTGTGTATATATATTATATATAAATATATAAATTTTTATGTCTGTATATATTGTACACTACTGTAGAGATTTTACATGAAAACCATATGAAAATCACAGTATTAGACACATATGTTTGTGTCTCTTGAGCAAGTCAAGTTCAAGATGGCAGAATCAGTTAGCCAACAGGAATGTTAAGCACCATGGACAAGCTTTTGTTTGGTTACTCTTCTGTTCCTCTCCAACCTCTGAATACCTCCTTACCTGAAGACATTGTATGTAACCTTATACAATAAAGAAGGTCTGTCTAAATGTAAATGTAACTTTTGTTTTTTTTTTCTTTTAAATCAGTTACCAAACAACTCTTAAGTATCTTATTACTACATTAATATACAACTCCCTCTTTGTAAATGACATACATTCATATTGATATCGGTGTCAATAAACTGCCATTTTTTGGGAGTAGTATATTTACCCAGAAACCAAAGTACTGATATAAAGTCAATAACAAAGTAATTTTTCATATTTATTTTAATACATTAGAACATTAGCAAACTGAAATCCCTAATCTCATCCAGCTGCAATCAGAGTGAAGTGCTAAGTGCTGATGGGAGATTCATAGGTGCACGCAAAGGACAGCCGGCGCCCTTTGCTTGGTGTGTGTTGTGTGCAGTCAGCTCACACATGTACACCCTACTGCAAAAGGTAGGCGGCGCATGCCCAGTGGCATCCTTGGATGCAGATATGCCGCAGACATGGGCGCCTCCAATGTTGGAGTGAAGCCCTTTGATGTACCAGCTTTGATCTTCCAGGAAACAGGCCCGACAGGATTTGTGAAAGGACTCTTGCTGTTTAGAGGATACTGTGTCCGCTTGTTGCATCAGACTTTTACAACCAATGCCCTGTTCCTCTCCTCTGGAGCCAGAGCCGGGCCCTGGTGTAAGAGATGCGTTTTGCTGATATTTTCCCCTGGTTCAGCAAGATAAGAGCAGGAGAAGAGAGACTCCAGAAGCTTGCTGCCTTCTCTGGCACACACTCTCCTGCAGCCATCAAACAGAACATCTCAGCTGCTCTTAAAGAGTCCTCCATGGAGCAGTACTTACTCAGCAGCGCCATCTAACTTCAGCCACCTGCACGATACTCTCAGAATTTTCAATGTGCATTTCAAGCTGTTAAATAAAAGAGGTTGTAAGGAATACACTGGCATTCCAAAGGCAGATTTACAGTCTGCCTAACTGGACGTTTCCCTAAATTAAACAAAGTTGTTGCATAACCAGCTGTAGCTGCTGCTTATACCTTTTGACAACGCAGACTGTGTAACTCTAAATTTGCAGCAACAGAAAGCTCTTGGAAGGGTGACAGTCATCACGCTGATTATGTGATTTGCTTTGTTTGCATTTTCTGACTCAGCCTCAAAGGTCTGCCTGTGCGCAACCAACGTCATCCGTGCAGTGAAAAGCTGCGTCTCCGTTCACAGAGCCCAGGGGGACTATAAAAAATGTAACCACGCTTCAGACAATTCCAGCATTCTGGGAGGTCCCGAACAGTTGAAGTGCCGCCGATTCAGAAAAGGTCATAATCAAAAATGTGGAGGATTATTGGGGGTTGCGCACTGACTTGACTACGGGGCTGTCATAGTGCCAGCCATGGAGACACGTTGGTACACCCCCAGTATGATTCATAAGGCTCCCCAGCTGCAACTACTTACACACAGCGCCACACGGAGGCAGCCTTGTGTATTGCAGATTTAAAAAGTGTTCTCCTGAATAAGTTAGTCTGGCATTATCAGGTCTTGTGACAATGAGCAGTTCAAAGATGATCCAGTTGGTTCAGCTGCTATGTAGATATGTTACACGGGTGCATTTTGAAAATTCAGGTAAAATAATTTTAATCACAAGATTACAATAATTCTAATGTTTGAGGTTTGCTTTTCTTGGTGAAGTACTGCTATGTTATGTGAGGAAAAACAAACTGTTCATATTTTCAACAGCAAAAGCAAAGTCAAAAAGGTTAGGAATGATACCAGGAATTTTTCGTTTTAAAACTGCTGCACAGTTTTATCTATACACTGTATTCTACACATATTGTGCCCACTCCCTACTCAAGGTCAAACAGCTGGTAGTTTTTCTGAATACTGATGGATTTCAAGCTTTAAATTAAAGGTTAAGTGAAAATAAGGTGTTGTGGCCATTTCTCTGACCCTGCACACTTTCAAGAGCATGAAGTGAACTGAAAAGCATGTGTGTACCATGACAGTACATATCTATGGACAGAGGTCAAACATGGGGTCTTGCGTATCAGTCACTGTACTGCCCTCTGCTGGCCTAATAAGTTTCCGGGAATGAACAGAACGTTTTTTGAATTGCACAAAGAGCACATGCAGTACAGAGAGTGATGTTTATTTAGAAAGTGCATAGAAATATACTCACTGAATGACCTCGTTAAATATGTGATAATTATGCAATTTGCATCTGAAGTGTTACATACATGTCAATATTCATGGGTTGAATGTAGGTGGGCTTTGAATAAGCTGGGAACACATTTTCCTATTGAACTTAATAAAAACAGTTTTTCGAAATGTTTTTTTTTTTATTTACTATTATTTACATGCGACTTTCAGGAATTCATTTAAATAAATAGCATTACTACAGTGTTTTACCTCTGAAAGAAACAGAAAAGGCTCCATTCTAATTGTGTGACAACAGAATGTCATTTGGGTATAAAACACTAGCCGTTTCCTTAGCACACTTACAAAGTGTTAAACATCCGGTGTTATTTTAGTAAATGTGGCGAGAGTTGGGTCCAGGCCGCAGAAGGGTCTGACATCTTCAGTGCAACATGTATCTCAGAGCGTGCTGCTGATGCACAGGACACTTGTGATACTGCTCTGTGTGTGTGTGTGTGTGTGTGTGTGTGTGTGTACACAGCATACACACAGAGAGCTGGTCCACCTCTGTCTCCTTTCTAGATGACATGTAAGCACATAACTTTTGAAAGCATTCACCACATCCTGCAGCAATGCACCTGCCCCCAGCTCAGGGTCACAGCAACCAAATCAATACAAAATGTACACATATCAGTGCTCAAGAAAACACAAAAGCTCTTCAAACACATCCCATCGACAGATCAATCAAAATGGCAGAGTTCGATTTAGATGAAAAGGCATGCTTTTTTTGTTAAGACTTTACTTCCCAAGAGGTAATGGTCTATTTGCATGCATTACACTACGTTCTTACTACATTTGCGTTTGTTCAGACACAAGATTCTAATATAGTGCTGTAATCCATAGTGAAATTAAAGTGGGGTTATTTATGAAAAAAACAAAAAATAAATAAATTACAGGAAAGTTCCAGTGTCACTGAAGATTAACTGCAACAGCAGCAACGATGACTGGCCCAAATCTATTGAACAAAACTGAAAGCGGGAGAAATAAACGGGAAGAGAGGCAGGCCACGTGTGAAGAAGTCAAAGCACAAACACATTAGTTAGTGCGTTTAGTTTCACAATACAGCTGTCCCAGAGCGCCAAGCAAGGGGCTGGCAAGCCCTCACTGTCGCTTTGCAATAAGCATCACTTTCAGAGGAAGTCGCTTCTCATTGCCTACGTGCACGCAGCAAAATAAGACACTCTTCGGCACATGCGAAGCAAGGCAGGAGGCACGGCAGAACAAGGGGAAAAAATGGTAAGCAAAAATAATAAAATACTTAATGCTCTCTGACTACTAAGAGGTAAAAGCAAAGCAAAGCAAAACAACACAAAGCAAAACCATTAACTGTACATGCAGGAAGATGCAGATCAAACCCGTGTTTTCCTGTTTCTTAGAGATAACCGTGCAGGGGTTATTCTTCCTTCTTAAACATCACAGCACAGTGTTTTAGAACCATGGCTCTCTCCATGTCAAACATAAACACTAGGCTAGCAGTAGATGGCAGTGCTTTTAAAGGCCAGGTAACATGGAGCCTCTCTGTCCCGAGGGGTGTCTGGGTTAAATTTAAAACCAGGCTCTTCACGGCGTGCATCTACTTCAGCTGTTGATTTTTTTTCCCTTTTGCTTTACACGGAGCAATGAAAAACTGATAATAATAAACAATGGCTTTAATACAAACAGTAACAGTAATAATGTTGACTCTACGTCGTGTTGTAGACCTCACACTCTTTAAGGTGTCAATGAGAAGATGACACCTGAAACTACCTGTTTCCACTGTCAAATTCAACAGCTGTTTGCCTTAGCATGAAGCCAGTGCATTTCAACAGCTGCTTGTGCCAGACTTTTAAACTATATAACATCTGAAAATGTAAGTAATATCTAAAATGTCAGCTGTCATTTGACGTTGAAAATTTAAATTCCATAATGGTCATTCAACATCTTATTAGCGTATTATACGAAAAAAGAGGTCTTGTACTAGGCTTATATTGCCATCATCTGTATACTGTGTGACTGATGGCTACACGATGCCTGTCCAAACAATAAGCCAGTGGACACCTTTCTGTTATTATCATTACTGTTTTTCCACACAAAATGCTTGGGATTACAACTCCACATTTTTTGGGTCACCCATCATGGGACATTTTCACATCATGCATCTACCGTCAATGTCTACACAGAGAATGAAATGTCCCAAAGGTGTCATGATAATCCATTTCTTCCGATCAGGGTCGCAGGCTAAATGTGTCTGCACACACACCTGATGAGGAAACGCAGAATACGACAAAACCAAAAACTCTTTTCACGAGGTCTTTATCACATTTTGCACAGGAATTTACCTCAGACTACAACAGACAACACTGCAGCATTCTAGAAAGTCTAAATTGTAAAACTTCACTGCAAATTTAACATGACTGTTAGTATGTGTCATGCCTGTCTGGCACAATTTTACTTCCAGTTGGTACTTCCTGACTGAGAGGGAAAGCACATTTTCTTTAAATATCTGAAGAAGTCCACATTTTTTCCTGTCCTTTTTGGTCTGTGTACAGGCTAAACAACATTGTGTGACGTAAAATGTAAGAAACCTGAAGAAAATTAACAATAATTCTATTCTGTTTTGCTGCTGGAGAATTAATATGCTTTTTCTGCCAAGATATGCTGTTATTTCCGTATGTATCACTGCATATTTGTCAAAATTCACAATCAAACTGAAACTGCAATGCAGTTACACTGAAAATAAAAATAACACAACTTCACAGAATAAAACAGTTCCTTACAAAAACAAATGTCTTTGAGTATATTGTGCACTAAAACAGTCATTGCACAAAGGTTGAACTTGGGTTCAACACATATAAAAGCAGTTATGGAACGTTAGGTGGCGCTGTTGTAGAAATTACCAGTGAGCAAAGTGAATAACTCAACACAATAACCTCATTCACCAATATTCCTTAAGTGTATTATTAAATTTGCTCTTAATGATGGTCCCAAGAAGGTTCTGAGAAAAAGATTCATGACATGTCCTCAGACACAAATGTGTTCTTATGTTGATGAATCTCATATCCTCGTAAATTGAAAGCACGTGCCAGAAGTTCCTAATTAGTATAAACACCCCTCCAATCCCCATAAAAGGCATGCAAAAATATACAAAAGCTATCATGAACACACATTAAAAAATGTACTCGTTAAGAAAAATAAAACAGCTTGCCGAAAACAGTAAAACTACAACATATGACATGAAAACAAACACAAAATCTATTGAAGAAAAAAAAAACATTTTCATATTTTTTCCATCTTGACTCATAAAAATGGATCTTTACGATATAAAATGTTAATTGGCCAGAGGATACCAGCTTTCTGATTAACATTCTGAGGTTCCCACTCCCAAAAAGGTAAAACTGTTTGGTAGAAAACAGTATTAAAACATGTATTCCTAAAACTTACATTCACTCACATATTTTTCACTGGGAATGGAGCTGAAATGAATTATTGCAGCACACATCCTTAACTACAGAGGTAGCCACAACACTGGCCACAAACTAAGAAAAAGATGACACCCGACACCTATTAGATTTTTAAAAATATTTTAAATGATGCATTTCTTGAGATTAATCTTAATATATAACCACACTGTAAAAGTCAAATGAATTTTGAAATCTTTATTTACAAACAAGCAATTAATTGCTATTGAACTTGGACAGGATTATATACATGTCTTTTAGGAGACCATAATGCTTTGTAAAATAACGTAAATAATTATAAAATATTATACTTGATAAAAATGTCATTGTAATTTCAATTCTATATTATATAAATGTAGATTTGTAGAAAATGCTATAACCAATTATTTTGCATGGACTTGTCAGCACTCAAATGTGTGTAAGATGCTACTGATTGTTCATACTCTGTTTTTACATAACAAATCTCAAATAAGAAGACATTGCTGAATGTCACAATCTTTGAAAAAACCCTGTAAGAAGATAGTTCACCAGCTGTTCTTAAGAAGAACTAAGCCCAGTGTTCTTTTTATGAATCCCTTATTAGTCCTATAATGGGGAAATTTCTTCTTTGCATTTAGGGCATCGCCTTGCGGAAGCAGTGGACGGTCATTTTTTCAGTGCCTGGGGAGCTATTGCGGAGTGTTTTGCTCAAAGACACACCTGGTGACTGGGCTGGGATTTGAACTGAGAGTTCCGCATCCCAGCCTGATGTCCTCCTTATTGAGCTACCAAGCCACATTCTCTCTGAGACTTTAACATTCAAATCATTTTACTTCTTTCAGGGCATTTCTTCTACACCTCAAACTACGACTGAGACAACATTGCTGTACCAGAGCCACAACAAATCTACAACGGCGGACAGCACTCATAGCAGCACAGAGTCTGCAATCAGCCAGAGCACTTCAGCCATGACTTCGCTCTGCTTCAACTCCCTGCATGACTTCGCTACTGAAATCTCAGCCAATGATATTATTTCAAGGGCCAACTGCTGTTACTCCTTCTTCATCGTGCTGGGTTTTGTGTCTGCGCTCTTCCTTTTCTGTAGCTTCTTCAGATCCTACAAGGCATCTCTGGTTAGGAAGGACTGGACATGGCTGGACACCACGCTCTCTACCTACTGCATATGCGAGTTTTATGTGTTGCTCTTCTCCATCTCCTCCCTGGCACATAGGCCAAAGTACATGAAGGCCACAAGCCTCAACTGTGCCATCCTCGCCTTCTTCTTCAACATGGCCTGCCTCAGCGGAGAGCTTCTGCAGGCACTGATGCTCTTCTTCCCTGCATTTCACCAGGACCCACCCATTGCCAAGCTGCTCCAGATGGCCCTGGACAAGCCTGCTGCATGTGTGGCATTAACGTCACTCATCTCGCTCCTGCTCTCTGTTATTCTTGCTGGACTCCGCGGCCTCTCGGTTCATGAAGACTGTTGGTTGGACCCTTACGATGCACGTTATAACTATTACGTTTTCAAGCTGGTCACGGTCTTCATCCTTCCCAACCTCCTCAAGCTGCACTTCCTGATCATCTGGAGAAGGTCGGACAGCGGTTTCCCCTCGATCCTCAGGACGAACCCGGTGTTCCTAGCAGTCATGCTAGTCACCTTCATCTGCAGGCTTTTCTACAGCTGTGTGATAATGAAGTGGGAAGTGCAGTGCATGGGCCAAAGCAGGCCCTTACATGGACAGCGAGCCCTGTGGAACGTGGCCGAGATCGTGCTCTTCTCCAGCAGCAGTGTCTGCCTCACACTGGTGCTTCTGCTCCACAGCCCGTGCCGGAAGACGCTGTGGGAGGCTGTTGGGTACCTGCGCGACTGCTGCAACAGAATCGGCAGCCGAGAGACCAGCAGCAACCTGATGACCCCACACATAGTGATTACTGAGCCCAAGGAAAACAGTGACGAGGAGTAAAAGCTTTCTATATTTCATCAAGTCTTCCTGGCTTCACAGCAAGCTTGCATAGCGCTTATGGGTTCTTCCGTTAGGTTTCAATGCCAGTTATGTAATAGGCTACAATTTATGAAGGCTTTTGTGGAGCTAATGTTTTTAGTTGTACTTGAAAATGCGCGCACACGCACGCACGCACACACACACACACACACACACACACACACACAATAAATCAGCATTCAGGCGCATCTGTGCTCTATGCACCCACATGCTGGAGGAGAATGGAAAACACGAGAATGGCCTTTCTCACACCATACCTCAAGTTTTGTAATTTCCAAACAGTGTCCATCAACTGGACATGTGAAGAGATCCAGCAGCGAGGGGCTACATGAATAGGAAGCTTCATTTTGGACATCAGACACTCCTATTGCTCAGCAGACATGTTTTGCACCCTTTTTGAACCATCATCTGTTGTTGTGCTCATTGTCTTGTTTTTCATACATTTTTAACCCACAAGTCATCAGACAGCAGATGATGCCCATAAAAGTACATACACAGCATGAAGCGAGCGGGCCTAATACACACTCCTGTGTACATAACACTGCTGTCATAAAGCAGTCAAAATAACAATAAAAGATAGCTGATTATGGCTGAACCCAATGTAAAAATGCCCAAAAAGTACATGCTGAAAGAGTACAAAGACATAAGAGCAGACCTAAAGTATGGAACGGAACATGCAGAATAGGGTGCTTTACAGGGGGATCTGCACACACCAAGCCCTCAAGGGCTGCTGTACATGGGCAGGTTAGGAGGGGAATAGGCAAGGTCAAGCCTGATGACTCCTATATAGTTAGTGCCAACTGAAGAACACAAAGCTATACATGGAAACCAGCATGGGTGAGCTACAGAGTGGAACAAAGAGTATATTTATTTACACAAAGGGCAGTGAGGGGATTGGCGCAAGTGCCACAATAGTCTGGTAGGTATGTGATGTTCGGAGTCATGGACGCCAGGCAAACTGTTACAAACACATGCAAGCCAGACTAACGATATGGAGTTGAGGTCCCCTTCCTGTTGTCCACATTTCGTGTTTCTATGTTATTAGCATTACACTCGGTGTAAATATAGCTAGCTTTGTTGTTGCATAATGTTGTAAATTGCTTAAAGATTTATTTCTGGTTTTTATTGGTGAAAACACAAGCACTGGAGATCCAAGGTCAAATGCCCAGTTCTTCGGTAGATGAACATTTTACACAATTAGAAAGACCATGGGCACCGAACTAGTTAATTTAGAGGTTAGTCTCCCTTTAAAAATGATACAGAAATTTTAACAGTCTTCATCAGAATCTGTAATGAAACATGTCACGTGCCTTTAATAAATGTTTTCTTGGGAAATTCTAAAAATTAACCAAACCCAATTTCTTTGGGTGCTCATTAGAAGGCTTTGAAATGCTGCATTCAGTGTTTCTAGAGTGAGACTCTGATTGGTTGTTTAGGATACTCTTAGCTAAAATGCGGTAACTCCTCACAAAAAAAAAAATCACGTAAAACACTCTCAAAAAGACCACAAAGGACAACTGAACAGGACAAACAGCTCTTGCCTGACATGGCCAGTGTCGTTAAAATAACGGCCCACACCAGAAACCACAAAAGCAGACTGAAAAAAATTCTGTACTAAAGATGGACCAAAGATAAACATCTTTTGAGGTCAAGAGCACAGACATAATTCCTCTCAAAATGTTTTCTTCCAGCCATGTTTGTTTTCCAAAAGTTCTGGCAGACTATTTGATTCCTGGGAAAGGTGAAGGATTAAGGAGGCGGAGACAGGAAGCGGGTGGTGTGGGCTCCTGCAGATGGATGCTGCCGGGAGGCCAGGCACACGCCCGCATCTCTGCTTCTGTGCCAGAGAGTGTGGCGGAGTTTTCACACCTTCTCTTTACACTATCCTCCATTTCAGCATAAAATGTTAAGAAGCACCATGCGTCGCACTGGAAGTACATCAAGTGTGATGACAGGGAAAAGTGTTTCAGCAGTGGCCTCCACTGGCTTGGTTTTCCTGTTTGTTTTCCTATTCAAAAATATCTTTCCTAAAATATACATATTTAAAATCTAAGCATTCCTTCAGAAAAGAGAAAAAAAAGAATGTCTACCTCCTGGTAAGAATCACACCAAACTTATAGGAAACGGAGCATGAAGCACAACAACCAGCTTTGTAACAATTCTAGATAACAGGGAAAGCATTTATCATCTGGCAGTCTTTAAAATTAATATAAGGTTAAAACATTATACGTGTCCATTCACAATTCCACTGCTATATAAGAGAGTATTTGTTTCATAAGCTTACATGGCTCTGTATTTTTTGTGAATTATCAAAGCGGTTACAACAAGAAAAGTGATCTGAAACAAACTGCTGCAGCTAACAGAGGTAACAGTGACATGCCGACAAGACAAAAGAAAATGTCGGGGGGGTTGTATAAGCAGACTGCCATCACAAGCAAGGTGTAACAAAGACGTGAACAGCCCAGACTCAGAAGACCAAGCCTGCAAGGCAAGAGCCCAAAAACAGGTGGACATTTCTGTTTAAAGTATCATGTTTAAGTGAAGCTGAAATGGCTATGCTGTCTTCAGCACAGGTAGTTATAATGTGACACAGTTCACATGTCATCACAGGAAAATTTATCCTCCCACATTTTGAATCACAAAGAAAAAAAAAAAAAGACCAAAAAGCCATTTAATGAGACATTTATAGAACAAAACAGGGCTCTTAGTGGCACAGCTGTGACCTGTAAGGTTGGTCTCCCGGTGCATGCCAGGAACGGGCAGAATCCCTGGCTAGACACAGTGCAGGTGGCCCAGGCAAGGGGGTCAGCAGAGAGCAGATGTGGTGCAGTCTCACGGCCAGTTCTGAGAAAGTCTTTAGCCAGGACAGGGTGAACTTCAAACACACGCAGCTCTGTACTATGTCACAAAGCAGAAAGCGTGCGCATAGAGGGCAACAGAACATACCTCCCAAAAACATACATTATGCTCTTTTTGAAGTTCCCCCAGACCAAGACTCAGCTTGGTGAAGAAGCACATCTCTTCAGAGAGGGACGAAGGCTTATAGACATCATTTCAGTGATGTGTCTGAAGTGTTTGTTTAAAAACCTCGGTTTGAAATTACTGAACAAAACACAAAATCTGGTCTTCTCACACACACACACACACACACACACACATGCACACACATGCACACACATGCACACACATGCACACACACAGAGCCTGTAAATCTAGTCACATGCGTGTATCATTAGAACTCATGAAATCCTCTCCAAGAAACACAAGTGGATTAACTTTGCTTTTAATTTTACAGGCAGAAAAATGCCAATAAATTCTGCAGGTTGTCACAGTAAACCAATTATGGCAAGACTTTATGGTTTATCTTTGTAAAGGAAGTACACACAAAGAGGAGTGTTTATCCTAATTATCTAGTGGAGGAGCCTAATATCATTAAGAGATGTACAACAAGATTAAGTAAGCAGACTGTGTAAAACACCACACAGTATTAATGGGTGGACACAGTATTACACAGTCCTGCTCAATGTTTGGAAATTTGAGGCTGTACCTTCAATATAAAGACAAATTGTGTTACATACAGTTTCAGAACTACTAGTACTGTAACTGCTGTCAAGAAAACACCTCATTACTACAGCTTTACTACAGGAAAGTAAACAGCACATGGAACTCAAACTGTCAATGTCACCTGTTACACGCTACCTTTGTTTGTTCTCCCAGAAAGAGACATCTGTCCATTATTCAGACATCTGCAGTTTCCTAAGCCATGTAACAGTAAAACATGAAAGGTGATTGGCTGGGATTCCAGCCACTGAAAACTAATCTTATGAACCACAAAATGTACAAAAAAAAAGAAAACATTCAGAATAAGAAGGGAGTCCCTTACAAGGCACTTTGGCTGTGTCAAAAATCAAACACTACACACTGCACACTTATTCAACTAATCTGCTGGACTTCTAAGAATGGAATTCACATAAGTGTGGAACATTCTGGACATCCTATAAAGCCACACCTGGCAGACATATCAACCTCCGGTTGCCACATTGTGGTGACATAAACATTTAATAAAATAATCTTCTGTCAATAAAAATAGTTTAAAAAACATTCTTAAATTGCCAAAAATAAAATAACATGAATGCATTTCTGCTTTGATGTTTTATAAAAATCCTGATAAGTCTAAAACAAAGTATCACAAGATGCATTATAAGTCAAATGATAAATATGTATAATGTATTAAAAATCTCCCACAAACACCCACACTTGAAAATCACTTCCCCTGCATCTGCTGTCTTGTCCTAAATTAATTACTTCAAATAAAAACAAAAATTTAGAAAGTGGGAAAATAAGTACATGTTAAATACATTGATGTTAAGGTGTGAAAAACTATTTTCCAACTTTAACGCATACTGTTTTATAAGTTCAGGGACCTTGATATTCTAAAGGTTTTCTGCATAGTGTATTTTATTACTGAATCTCTATTCACATAGTGTATAGAGATTCAGAAACAACCAAACATAAAACTGTGTACAAATTTTGAAAATGAAGAATTTTTTTCCAGTTTCAGTGTCCAATGTTCCCACAGTTCAGATTTTAAAAACAAAAAATTCTCAGTGGAACCCTGCACAACAAAATCACTTTAAAAACACACTTGCTGAAATGTTGCACAAAATTACAAAAGTACACTTCAACTGTAAACATTAATTTCAAATAATTCCAATAAATTAAACTGATTAATAAAAGTAGAAAACATGAATTCCTTCAGTCTCTCACACTTATCAATCTAGCTAAAAATGATGGAACCTCTGAGCACAGGGTACCCTCAAAACGGAGTGTCAACACACACAAATTTCAGAAAATAATGTTGCCTGCATTTAAACATTACTATAATAATACCAGCCAACATTTCCACCAATACAATCCATCCATACAAAACATTAAAGCTGCGTTTCAATATACTTTACCGAAATATCATAATAATATTATAAACACATACAGAGCCAAACACAACAAAGTGAGAGAAGGGGCTACACTGTAGAAAAGGGCATTATTATTGTGCGTTATCAGCTTTCACACAGTTTAGCACACAATGACATCAGCCTGCCTCCAGCCGGGTGCCACTCAGCGGGCTCTCCTGCCACAAGTAGAAAACAGGCTGTGCATGAGACACGCCGCTTGTTAATAAGTATCTGTGCACAGCCTCACTCCTTTCAAGTCTCCAGGGACACAAAGGGAGGTGTTGAATAGAAGAGAGGACACAGGAAGGAGGAGGCAGGCGAGGCCAGGGGTGGGCTGTGGGGGTGGGGGGGTGGGGTGAGCGATTTCAGGCACAGAGGAAAGGACGCTCCGTGACCAGTGACAGCTGGATGGGTGAGGCCAGGCAGGGTGGAGCAGCAGGTGGCAGAAAGAGCAGGAGCACAAGCAGAAGCAGGAGTAGCTGAGGAGGCTCAGCGGCAGCAGAGGAAACACACACTCTGGGGACCTGCAGCAACACCGGCACAGACGGACCTGCAGAGACACCGGCATCGACGGACCAGCAGCGACACCAGTGCCGACAGACCAGCGGTGACAGACCTGCGGCAACACCTGTACCGACGAACCTGCGGCAATGCCTGCACCGATGAACAACACCTGCACCAACGGACATGTGCTTCCTACCATCAAAGTAAGGATCCTCCTCCTGCAGAACGGAGTATGGTGAAAAGGTGTTCGTGGTGGGCCCACATGATCGCCCCACACTGACAGCTAAGGGACGGGGGATGAGAGGGGGTTGGAAGGTGCATGCCTTAAGCAAAATTAATGCTAAGAAAATGAGCCTGAGTAAACACAAAGTCAAGTGTATAAACACCTGTTCCAGTGGTGCAGGACAAAAGCCAAGTTAAGCTGGCACACGCATTGCATGCATGCATGTCCTCAGACCAATCAGGCTCAGAGGGCTGGGCCACGGATAACGGAAGCCTTACGGTCTTCTCTGTGATGGGATAGTGTACGGCTTTTGGGATCTGAAGGGGCACAGCATGCACAATAATGGAACACTATAATGGAACACTTCTGTCTCCAGGCTTGTTCGGGGCAAAAATTGTGAGGGTATGTCAGTCCTGTTCTCGACATCACACAACTTTCTATTCGATACAATTATATCAATGTTTGCCTGTAATTTTGGTAAGCATTTAAAATTTTTAAAGAATCCTAGACAGTTAAAAATTTATAAATTTCAAAGCAAACAAGTGACATGCACCAGAAGAAATGTAATTACGCTTGAGGGGAGGTACACTGGCACGTACTCAGAGCTCCTCTCTGGAACAACATCTATTGACTGACATTTACCTGATGCAGATATGCTACGTAATGCAATAAAAAAAAGTATGAAATGTAAACAAGCTCTTAAAATAAGTCTTCTTAATGAGTAAGCAGTAATATTACAAGCATTAATATTAAAAAGCGAACATTTATAAATCAGCTATTGTGTATAGTATACACAGTAAAACTTCTATTAACCAATTCACAATTGTTCTAACACAAACTAATTTGAACATCATTTACTTAAAGGTAATACATTCAAATAAATGCCAAATCAACGTATTTGCTTATAGTCTGCATCACTTGCAGACTATACAGTTTTACAATAAAATACAATAAAGCACTATGAAATTAGCATTACACAAACCTTTTAATTTTGAATATAGTCTGATGTCTACTGCAAATCTCTCAAGTTTTTAATTTTGAAATATTATTCAAAAGCTTGTTTATGGTTTGATGTAAGCCTGCAAACCGTCATTAATAAAATGGTCTTTGACTTTAAGTACATGGAAAAAGGCTAAAAAGGTTACATCACAGACACTGTTTGCTAGTTTCTGTCTACGCTGTACTGCTGTGGAGCTTAACCTCATTCTTCAAACTAAGATATGAGAACTGAAGACAAGACAAAAATGGGGGAAAACCTAAGAAAACATAACAAAATGAATGTTTACTATTACCCGCTTGCAGACAAGACAAAATCATTATTGTTGTTTTTGTATTGCTACGGTTAGTGAAATTTTGTACAAATATTAATAATGCAGACACTGATGTCCTTTCGGTGCTTAAAACTGATAGCACCTGTAATTTAAATTCAATCCTTGAAATGGTGTTTATCTGCACTGACCGAATTTCCTCTGCCTTTTGCCAGGCCGACAGCCTTGCTATTATAACTCAAGGATGCAGCCTTATTTTCTAACAAGCCAATTTACTGGCTAAGCAAAGTCTTCTTCAAAGATTAGGACAAGAGTAAAAGCAAAAAAAAAAAAAAAAAAAAAAAAAAAAAAAAAAAATAAATATAAAAAAAATAAAATAAAAAAAAAAAAAAAAAAAAAATTATTTATAGTATAATAAAACTGTAAAGTAAGAATTGATATGATATT